>JAGSMP010000892.1:0-202131 GCA_029286625.1 Parnassius orleans
GAGCTAAGTTCTGTAAGACCCGTCGCAGAAGAACACAAAACTCTCTGATCACACTCTTAATCTCATGGTTGTTAGACGGGAGATGAAGCTGCAGTCTTCAGCAGATTTGACAGTATACAGGCAACTGAACAGACAGATCTCCATATGCTACATGGCTACGATGGCTATCCGAGTACAGAACCAGAGTACGAAACCTATCCAACTGCAGAGAGGTGTAAGACAGGGTGACGTAATATCCCCGAAACTCTTCACCGCTGCATTGGAAGACCTTTTTAAGCTACTGGACTGGAAAGGATACGGTATTAACATCAATGGCGAGTACATCACTCACCTTCGATTTGCCGACGATATAGTCCTTATAGCAGAATCGCTGGAGGACCTAAGCACTATGCTCAATGACCTCAATAGTGTCTCCCAACGGATAGGTCTCAAGATGAACATGGACAAAACAAAATCATGTTTAATGTCCATGTCACACCTATGCCGGTAGTTGTTGGGAGCACTAAGCTCGAAGTTGTTGACGAATATGTTTACCTGGGACAAATATTCCGACTAGGTAAGTCCAACTTCGACCGAGAGGTCAATCGACGGATTCAACTCGGCTGGACAGCGTTCGGGAGATTACGACCCATCTTCTCGTCAGGCATACCTCAAAACCTCAAAACTAAGTTGTACAACCAGTGCGTGTTGCCAGTGATGACACGGAACTGAGACGTGGTCCTTCACTGCTGGCCGTATGAGGAAGCTCAAGGTCGCTCAGCGAGCTATGGAGAGGGCTATGCTCGGTTTCTCTGTGATAAACTTAGAAATGAGGATATCCGCAGTAGAACCAGAGTAACCGACATAGCCCAAAGGATAAGTAAGCTGAAGTGGCAATGGGCCGGCCATATAGCTCGAAGAACCGACAACCGATGGGGAAGATAGGTTCTCGAGTGGCAGCCTCGTACCGGCAGGCGAAGTGTAGGGCGTCCCCCCACTAGATGGAGTGACGACCTGGTAAGACATGCAGGAAGTCAATGGATGCAAGTGGCTCGGGACCGTGCTTTGTGGCATTCCGTGGGGGAGGCCTATGTTCAGCAGTGGACTTGTGAAGGGCTGTAATGATGATGACTCAAACAATGCCTTACATCTGGCTATCTATTGTGGAAGGAGGAGTTCTACAAGCAAGTAGATGGTGTAGCAATGGGCTCACCTGTATCTCCCATAGTCGCCGACATATTCATGGAGGACTTTGAGGAGAAAGCCCTTCTTACTGCTCCTGTATATCCAAGATTCTATAAGCGGTACGTAGACGACACTTTCACAATTTTACCATCCGACAAAGTAACTGCATTTTTAAACCACCTTAATTCCATAAACTCTAAAATACAATTCACAATGGAGTTAGAGGCAAACAATTCTTTAGCTTTCCTAGATGTTTTAGTCATCCGAAATCTTGATAACACTATTGGTCACACTGTGTATAGGAAAAAGACCCATACCAACCGATATTTAAATGGTGAATCGCACCATCATCCATCACAGTTAGTTACCGTGGGAAAATCTTTGTTTCAGAGAGCACGAGGGATCTGTGACAGAAAACATCTGGCCGCCGAGCTTCAGCACGTCGAGCAAGTACTGCAAGACAACAAGCTTCGGGTAACGCGCCTACGTCACAGTGACCGAGTGAAGCCGGCCACAGTCGAGCGTGTACCTGCTGTACTAACTACCCTAAGTCAGAGGAGTCACAGATAAGGTTGGCTACATTTTGAAGCGATTTTCTATTAAAATATACTTCAAGCCACCGAAGAAGATTAGTTAATTTTTACCATCCTTCAAGTGTAATATCCCTCTACAAGATGCAGGAGTGTACAAGCTTGATTGTGAATGTGGTCTCTCTTACATAGGACAAACAAAAAGATCCATTAAAACCCACGTGAAAGAACATATAGCTGACGTGAGGCGCCGACGCTCTGGGAAGTCTGCAGTTTGTGAACATTTTCAAGATCGTCCCCGCCATTACATCAGATTTGATAGACCACAAATACTCGCAAAAGAACACCGATTCCTACCAAGGATGATACGCGAGGCTATTGAAATTAAAAAACATCCTAATTTCAATAGAGAAGATGGATGGGTGCTGCCATCTGCTTGGGATCCTATAATTAACAAAATTAAATCCAAACCCAAGCATACCATTGCAAGACTTCAAGATACTGTAAGCTCATTCTGTGTAGATCGGACCAAAAATTAATATTCAAAAAACTGAAGGTAGCCGGGCTATGACATTGGGACGTCACACACCTCAGTCCCCCCCGTGACCATGGGTGTTGTAAAGCACCAGAAACGTCGGGAATCAAAATAGTAAAATTAAACGCGATGAAATCCGTAAAAATAGTTTTATTCAATTAAGAATATTTTACACTGAGAGAAAATAACCGTGTAGTGGCGGTGTAAGAATATCCACTACTCCAAATCGTCCTATGGGTGTTGGAAAAGGCGAAAGAGGGAAACAAATCAGGCAGCAGCAGCGTTCCTAATAACGACTAAAAATAAAAACTACGGTTGCCAACCCGCCTGCCAAGCATGGCAACTATGGCAAATATCCCCCATATGAGGAAAGCTATGGGGGGGGGGGGGGTAATAATTAATCAATCATAGGGAGGCCTTTGTTCAGCAGTGGACTTTAATAGGTTATAACAGCACGTAGAAAATTAACAATTGAAATTGAAAATTAACCTGTAAGATTCAACTGCTGGGCATGGACATATACCGTAGTAGGAATTTATTACATTCCATTATTTATTTCAATACTAACGTTCCGCCCCGACTTCGCACGAGTAATTTCTGGATCTCGACAATAGTGCCACCTACCGGGTTCAAATGTAAATCTTAACCAGTTAGGAACCTATTCAAACACACATAAAAAATTCAATTTTAGCGAGACTAACGGACAGCGATTGATTTTTATATACAGGGTATTTTTGAAACGCTCCCGAAAACGAAGACAGATGATAGTACTAAGGATACCTATGATGTTGGGTCACAAAGAAATTCGATCCCGAGGAAAAAAAAAGATCTTTTCACAACGTTTTATTAACTTTATTCACGCTCCATCATGCTAGTACAGTTAATTGAAACGATATTTCACTAAAAAAAATCATGAAAATACTGAAACATAAAACCAGCAGTGGAATTACTGAATTACAATCTGCTGACTAGGGGTCAATGTACGCGCGAACGCCAAATTCGCGCGGCCTGCAACTAGCGATGGTACCACAATACCTAATAATTTACAACACTTGTCTAAATACCTAACTTATCTACTTAACCTACTATTTTGCCACTGTGCTTGTCTCCACGTAGCCACTTTAATTCGAATTCACAGGTTAAATAAACCAAATAACTAGTTCGATTCCCCGCTAATGAAAAAAATACTTAAATAAAATGTTAAGAAGGTTAGAGTCATGCTTTTTTATCCATTGTGTAGGTTTGTTTAATATTCTGATGTATTCAGTTATGTACCTATTCAGATCAGTTCAGTACTAAGTTATTTAAAAAAAATTTGGTATGAAACAGCTTACCGATCCTCCGTGGCCTTATGAGATTCTCCAAGGCACATTAACATGTTGCCGTATTCACGAGCACTATAAACGTACCTACGCGTTAGGCATTATTAAAATAAAACAAAAAACACAAAACGTAACAACAAGAATAATATCATTAATTAATAAATAACAAGTAATAACGACAATAATTTAATAAACAAAACAATTGAACTATCGCTCGTGATAGTCAACACGGAACTGTCTCAAAAACTAAAATTATTAATCAACATGTTGCCGTATTCACGAGCACTATAAACGTACCTACACGTTAGGCATTATTAAAACAAAACAAAAACACAAAACGTAACAACAAGAATAATATCATTAATTAATAAATAACAAGTAATAACGACAATAATTTAATAAACAAAACAATTGAACTATCGCTCGTGATAGTCAACACGGAACTGTCTCAAAAACTAAAATTATTAATCAATCCCGCCAAAACAAATGCGCACTGGGTAACGTCCTTGAACCATGTGTAAATTCCACAGCGCGAGGCGACACGAGGCAGCGTGTGTGTGAAAGGGAAAGGTAGAGTGAGTAGTATACCTAATGCATTGTTTCGTACCGATCTAGATAAGAGTTCGGCGCCCGCGAGGATATTGACCCTATTGTCAGCTGATTTTCTTTTTTAAGCTTCATTGCTGGTTTTATGTTTCAGTATTTTCATGATATTTTTAGTGAAATATCGTAACAATTGTACTAACATGATGGAGCGTGAATAAAGTTAATAAAACGTTGTGAAAAGATCTTTTTTATTTCCTCGGGATCGAATTTCTTTGTGACCCATCATCATAGGTATCCTTAGTACTATCATCTGTCTTCGTTTTCGGGAGCGTTTCAAAAATACCCTGTATAGAGATTATTTAAACTAATTATTTAACTTTAGCAGTTACATCCGCTTATGTGGGAATAGATTCTCTATTTTATAGAATAAGAGTGACACCTGATGTTAAGTGGATGCTGTGGCCCATAGACACCTACATCTGTCCTCGAATAATAATCAAAATGCAGATGCGTTGTCGCCCCTGAGAACTAAGATGGAATGCTCCTTTCCAGTAAAAAGGGTCTCCAGTTTCCAGAATCACATCCGAATTAAGCTGCTGATGGTATTCTGTGAATTTCAATTGGTTCGAATGCGCGGTATGTCGACAACAATGGTGTGGAGACTGGCCGAGAATTTGGTTGCCCAATGTTGGCAGTGAAAGGGAGGAATTAATTCAAGCAATTCCTTTCTCGTTTTGAGAAAAAGAGAAGGCCTGTGCCGTTACTTTTTTAATCACCTTTTTTAAAACATGCGTTAGCGAGCTATATAATATTTTTCTGGTAGGGGTAAAGTTTTAGTAAATTAAAAATACTATAGTTTTGCTTATTTACTTTAGGGCAACGTACATTGGTGGTAAGTGTTGTTGTGTTCAACCACGGCGATTTCCCACTTTTCTCGGTGATGGAGGTATTTAAGCGCTAAGAAGTTCGTCTGGGTAATTACCATACTCCTGCGTATTTCTGCCTCTAAGTATCGGCGTACCTTCTCTTGTATTTTGGTTAGAAAAGTCACCGCTATGGAGCATTTTAACTCGGATCTCAAAACAAATTTAACCTTTTTGTTTCGACTTAGCTGCACGCGTTCAAAGGTTACAATGAACACTTTTTATGTGATTGAGTGAATTCTTGTTTACACTTTATGTGTAAACAAGTAAATTATAATGTTTGTCAAAATATATTTTAAACTAGTGTTATAATATGTATGTTTTTTTGGAAACTTCATAGTGATACGAGGGCGACACTGAAAGTTTTTAGAACTGGCCACTTGTAAACGATATAATAAAAAAAAATAAGTTCAAATTTTGTAAATGGAACTCTTTGCCAATATTATTGTGTATGTATTTTATTAATTTGTCATTTGTTTACGATTTGACGGCATATTGAAAATTTTTTGTATCACGTCAGCATGAATTTAACGCGAGAACATTTTCGTACAATGATTTTTTATGACTTTCGATGTCATTTAAGTCAACAAGAAAGTTGTGATAGAGAATTCTATCAAGAGAAGCCATAATTAAAGAAGAAGAAGAAGAAGTTATGATAGACTTCGATTGGCCTTTCACGATGAAGCCCCATCTCGTGCCACTGTTTACAACTGGTTTAATGAGTTTAAACGTGGTCGCACTAATCTTACCGATGATCTGCGTGAGGGACGGCCTTCTAGGGCGACGACTGAAGATAACATCAGTGTTGTGCGGCGTATGATAGAGACTGACAAAAGAGAGACTTATTAGCAGATTTGGACAAACTTAGGCATTGATATGAGTCAAGTGCACAAAATCCTCCATGAACATTTAGCGGTCAGGAAGCTTTGTGCCCGGTGGATACCTCATAATTTGACAGAGGCCCGAAAACTCCGTCGTGTTGATTGGTGTCGTGAAAAGGTTCAAAGATTTAACGGAGGTGACTCAATGCTGTGTCCGACATACTTACGGGTGACGAAAGCTGGATTTATTGTGATGATCCTGAATGATGATGATGAGTCTGCTGTCTGGGTGTTTCCTTCCGAGGAGTTGCCAACTAAAGTGAAGAGAGGTCGAAGCGTGGGAAAAAAGATGGTGGCCTAGTGCTTCGGAAGTACAGGTCATTACGCAACAATTGTTTTAGAGGATCAAAAAACAGTTACTGCAGAGTGGTATACTAACAATTGTTTGCCACCTGTCTTGGAAAAAGTTCGGGAGAAACGACCTCGCAGTAGGATCCTCCTACACCACGACAACGCCTCGTCGCACACCGCACAAGCAAACAATCGACTACTTGGCGACGTTAGACGTGGAATTACTGGGTCACCCGCCCTCTAGCCCCAACCTCGCACCTTGCGATTTTTATTTATTTCCGAAAATAAAAGGAAAACTTCTTGGAAAACATTTTATGGACGCCGAGGAAGCAGTTGCTGCGTTTCAAAATGCCGTCGAAGAGACCCCTAAGGACGAGTGGGCAAAGTGATTTTCTCAGTAGTTCCATCGGATGCAGCGACGTATTAATGTAAATGGATACTATTTTGAAAAGATATAATAAAACAAATAACTTGCTAGTTTGTTCAGTTTTTGATTTTCTAAGAACTTTCAGTGTCACCCTCGTATTATCCCCATAGCGTAGCGTTAGTGCCTTTTCACACGCCCCGGTTACCGGGTAGCCGGTGCCGGATACCCGGCGGCGAAGTTTATATAGCCATGTTAGCTTACACACGTACCGGCGTAATTTGTCCGGTAAGCGATCGACATGTACACGCCGGATCCACCACTGTGCGTCCGGTCGCCGCCTACCGGTTAAACAGGCGGTGTATGGAAGACGCACGTATGAACGCACAGGCGGCCAGTTGCCCAGGTACAACCACGAAGAGAGGACACTACAAGATACAAAATCGTCTCGTGTTAAAGCTGAATGTATTACCGGATAGTCGACACCGGCTACCCAGCAACCGAGGTGTGTTAAAAGGCACTAACTGTAGCTTATGATTATGACACTGAAGTGAAGACGAGTCTAAATAACACCTAATTTAGCCAATAAGATTAATAAAGTAAGTAAAATAGTTTACTACAGATACAATTAAATCAGGATATGCAAATGATTTACAACATTGCTATAAAATGTTTCATTATGTAGTATTAAATAAAGCGTTTTAAATTATTAATGTCCCAGAATATTTTTAGACGATATAAATATATAATTTATGTGTAGCTAAAAATGTATCATTTATCTTTATCTGTTGTTTATTTATATACATACAAAGTTTACAAAATATGCGAAGCATTTTCCTTAAATAATGATCGCAGTAACCCAAATTTAATTGTCAATAGACGAGACATTCAGTGTAATTTGTGAAATGAAGTTATATGCAAAACAGTGGTTTTGCAAACGTTTATGGTGATTTGTCACCGGGTACTTTGGTTATTCATTTAGCTACATTTCACGTTTGATTTTTAATTTAAAAATATTTCATTTGTAAAATAAATCAATACCAGTTAATTTAAAATTTTATAGATAATTTATTTTTAATAGTATTTCTTTATCATTATATATTTAACTTATAATATATTTAATCCTTTATAAAATCCAAGACCTCACATCGTGATTACTAAGCCCATCTGTTTTTTATTGTAATATAATTATTACGAAATAATGTATTTATAACTATTTTTAAGACGATGGTGGCTCAGGAACATTTTTGTGTTGTTCCTTGAGGAAAGCCAATGTTCTGCAGTGGGCTTGTGAAGGGCTGTGATGATGATGATAATAAAATATTTACAACATTACACACTTTAAGGTATCGCTCTGCCTCTTTTACTCATGAACTAAAAACGCTCTACAAAGTAAATTTACATTTTTCAAATACCTTTTGATCTGAGGTTGCACCGCTTGATTACTACATCCATCTGTTTTTTATTGGAAACAAAATGTTCATGAACAGTTGTTTAAAGAGGAATTCGTTTTGGCCGGGTTGCTTATTAAAATGTGGTCGCATGTTTATCTAATTAATATTTAGTTAATGAATTTTTGTAAATAATTTCTTTTATCTTGTTTTTAACAAAGAGAACGTACGAAAATAAGAACTTAAAATTTTTGGGTTGCCACATTTAATACGGCCAAAACCTATCTGCATCCAGATATTAACTGGTATTTCTCTGTTGACATTTAATGGTTATAATGTATTTTAAAATCACTATTGAATTGAGTGCAATTTGTCCAGACGCACTTCTTACTTTTATCAGTAGGCGAAAGTAATTAATGGCTAATTTAAACCAAAACTTGCATCTTTTAAAGAAATGACCTAGCTTTACGTTTAGTGTAGTTATATTTAATACAGATGTCATCTCCAGTAACTAAATCTTCTAAAAACTTTTTTTATTCGTAGGAGAAAGAAGTGATAGACAGACAGACCGAGGGGTAAGTAAGTGGTTGAGGGGTTGTCGGATTCAGTTAGATTGTGAGGATAATTTCAGTTATGAATTTCATTAAAATTCTTCCAGCGGTATATATAATTCAACTTTGTAGAGAAATAATTAAAAGCTAGATGCCTAAATTTGCAATTTTTCGAAAGCTATGGAAGAATTTCTTCGTATATTTTGAACTTTAAACCACTCTCCTGTAAAGTTTTAAAATGTCGCTTATCCGTTTTTGGCTATGAGGCATCGATATATTTTTTTTAATAACGAGTACTTACATATTTAGGAGCATCAACCACATTTACCTGCACTATTCTGCTCATATTTATTAATATCGTGACTCAGAAGCTGCGATAAGTTGAGATTACTATAGCATGCTTTCGTTTTTCAAAGAATGCTATGCCTGTATGCTATAACTAACTATAATATACCAACCGTGTAGTGGCGGTGTAAGAATATACACTACCTTATATCATCCCTTAGGTGTCGTAAGAAGTGACACAGGGAAATTAAACCAGGAGAATGGCAGCAGCAACTCCCTGATAACAGCTGCGCTTCCCAAATTAACTAAATTCGAGTAAAAACTGCGATTGCCATCCCGCTTACAAAGCGTGGAAACTATATGCACCTATGATGCAATATATGGAAATGGAATAGGATTTGAGCAGCAGCATTTTCTTATAACTACTCAACTTAATGTATTTATCAATCCACCAGATATCCCCCCCATTTGCCAAATATTCCCCCTATGAGGCAAAATATATGGGAAACCTATGTTCGGCAGTAGACTTTTATAGGCTGGTAGGATATATGCTAAAACCTACTTGAAGTCATTAAGAACTCTAATGTTACAACCATATTCTAGCAAATAATATACCTATATTCTTACAAAATATCTATTTTCCTTGGATAAATTGCGAATCGATGCTAAAATATAGGATTTTGCCTTTAATCTCAACTTTATACTAAAATTATACGGCAGATTTCACAACATTGTTGCTAATAAGTCGTCAAAGTCAATCGTTTCGTTACAGGATATAAATTACACATAATAAATCTCTTCATATAGGTTGCGACCTGATATCAGCTGTACAACTGCTCAAAAACATTATTTGATAATATTTGTTCAGTACAACTTCTATAGGGATAAGTTTAAGAGAGCATAAGCGTTTCGCGTCGAAAACTTTATATTTTAGGGTTTTTTCAAGGGCGATACCGTAACGATGTGAGCAGATTGTTTGCAGAAAATTACGGTTTTAGAAAGATAAAGTCTTTATTTAGTGCACTATAGAGTAATATCATAATTGTTTTTTTTAGAGCGAAGACACTCCCTCCATAGTGTTTTACGAAAATATGCGCAATAATTATCTTACAGGTGGAATACAACCATTATCAAAAGCTAAAATACTTTATTTTAAGCGTTATAATAACGGAACATATAGTCTTGTAGTGCAACACAATGCCTAAACTACGAAAATATTTTGATTTGATATTAAAAAAACAATACTATAAAATCACCAAAACTGTCCACTTCAATGTCATTTTTTCCCCGTGTATTTGAACATAAACTTATCTGTTTTAACTATTTTATCAAAATAAAGGTAATGTTGAATATAAAAAAAAGTAAACTCGTTTTATTGAGTCAATTATTTTATATGACAACTTTAAAAATACTATAAATTAGCGCGCGCAGACGCCGTCCAATTCAGTAGATACGCTCCGGGTCCTCCCAGCGATGGGACGTATCACTTTTTGCCGCCACCACTCGCATGCACGTTCATTCTCTCCGATAGCGTAAACTAGTGTTGCCAAATGTTTTGATTTGCTTAGGGCGTCCCGATTTTCAGAGGTTTGGTGACACGTCCCGATTCACCCTTGATCGGGACGCCAAATGTCCCGAATTTTCACTAACCTCCTTAGTCTGTATTTCGATCAATCATTTTGACAGCAAAATAACATAGTCTTCTTTAATATGCTATTTTTTCGTCAAGTGCAAAACTCTCCTATAAGCATACCCTTTCTTTATTGATAGACTCATATCTAGCGACGGACTGATATCGGAAAATTATACATAAATGCTGTATTCAAATTTGAAAAAACCCAAATACAACTTTTTTTTACTACACCTGCTGATGGCATTACAGTGAAACGGCGCTACTACATAAATAGCTTAAACTAAAAAAATCTTATTTTATCGTTATTTTTCTATAAATTCATCTTTTAAAAGCCTTATTCACAGTCGTGTTGGTAGGCTTCCTTGTGTTTAAAGAAAGGGGTTTAAGTTACTTAATATATATTTTTATGCTAGTCTAGGTCAGAATTCGCTTTCTTATCAAGGAAAAACAAAATATTGCAGTTAATGTTGAATAAAAATAATCATAATTGTCATTATGACACACGCTTCTTAAGTCTTTAGATATTGGTATTTTCAAGAATGTGACATGAGTTATTTGAAACATTTTATATAGTCACCACCCGATACGTAGAGATCACCCACCAGGCGAGGTAGGCGTTAAGTTAAGCCCAAGAAGTAACCAACGCTCCGATGGAAGTATGGAACTTTCTAACTTTATATAGTATGGAAATTTCTACAGCATATAAAGATGATAAGAGCCACTTGTATCCATTGATTTCCTGTATTTCTTACCAGGTTATTCCTTCATCTAGTGTAGGGCTGTTTACACGTGGCTTACCGGTATGAGGCTGCTGCTCGATAACCTTCTTTGCCCATCGGTTTTCAATTCATTCATCAGCTAACTGATCTGTTGCACTATATCAGTTACTCTGGTTCTATTGCGGTTATTCTCATTACGAAGTCTATCATGCAGAGAAACTCCTAGCGTAACCCTGTTCATGGCTCGCGGAGCTTCCCCATACAGCTAGCCGTGAAGAATAATCTCAGATCCATATGTTATTACTGGCAACGTGCACTGGTTGACGAGATGTGTCGAAATTTCCCAAACGCTGCCCAGTCGAGTTTCATACGTCGATTGACCTCTCCTTTGAAGACGCACTTACCTAGTTGAACAATTTGTTCTAGGTAAAGTAGTAGGTTGTAAGACACTATTGAGGTCATTGATCAGCGATTCTACCAGAATGACTATATCGTCGGAAAATGAAAGCTGAATAATATACTCGGTATTGATATTTGTACATTGATTAATATATTAGACCGTGTACTTTTCAGTCCAGTAGTTTCAAAACGTCTTCCAGTGCAGAGGTGAAAAGTTTCGGAGATACAACATCACCCTGTTTAACACCTATTTCGTAGTCTTGTTCCGTACTCGTAGCCATACTGTACAAACACTTTAGCACATTGATAAAGTCTGCGTGCGAGACTATTTGTAATGACCCGAAATCAGCACGTAGACGCT
This sequence comes from Parnassius orleans, assembly GCA_029286625.1. NCBI lineage: Eukaryota > Metazoa > Arthropoda > Insecta > Lepidoptera > Papilionidae > Parnassius > Parnassius orleans. Next base: position 11,896 of record JAGSMP010000892.1, read on the forward strand.
GCTAAGAAGGGAAATCAATCTGTAGTTCTTCAATAAAGCGTTGCCGCCTTTCTTGGATAATATGACTACCATTTCAGCTCACACCTCCGAGTAGTGCCATCATGGATGACGGAATTAAAAATATTCTAAAAATGAAAAAACAAATGAATGACTGTTTTCAAAACACAAATGTACCAGCTAAAGTTAAAGGAAGTTATTTAAGTTGAGTAGATCGCGATTTTTTGATTTGGTGACAATAGTGTATAATATAATAATACAAAATATAAATAAAAGTAATAATATCATTACCTACAGCGTAAAATAAACGCAATATAAAATCTGTGTATAAGACAAAACGAGAGTCTGTACATTACAAATCAGCCTTGCGGTGCCACGAGGGGGTACACGAGGCATTGAATTATATTTTATATGAATATTCATACGTTCATAATTACTAACAAAATGTATATAATATCATTGCTTACAGCGTTTTAAAACCGCAATATAAAATATTATGTATGATACAGAACGAAAGTATGTACATTACATATCTGCCTTGCAGTGCCAAGTGACTTCTTATTTGGTATAGAATTCTATCCTAAAAAGATCAAAGAATCTTCATAAATCTTAAACAAACATACAGAAACATTTAAACTATTGGGACCTGTCTCCATCAGTAACAACTCAATGGGCATGCAATAGCTTACAGTAGTTGCTCTATACCAGCAGAGGAGATATTGTCAAGTAGTTTTTGGCAGGCACCGAGCTCAGCGATCGAGGAAGAAAGAATAGAGATAAACAGAGCTATAAAGGTAAACAAATTCACCTGACCTTATTTTATTCCAAATGGTCTAAAATATTAAATATAAAAAAAAATATCTCTGTGGCTCGAGACCAGTTCATTAGAGTGTGAGTCAAGCATATGAAATATAAAATTAAATGAAACAACACTAGTCTTAATTTTGTTTTTACATTTTTGTATTTTAGATGAGTTTCATAAAATAAAAAGTGCAAATTTCTAAATAATTTACTGTTATTTGGGTTATAAAGTAGGTATATAGGTTTACTTTTAAATAAAAAAGCAATAAGTACCTTAAAAGTAAATATAAACTACTTGATCTTAACTTGTAAAATTCTAGCATTTTCATACCTGAAGTGAAACACAAATATTTAACATGAATAAAGGAAATTATTTAACTATTTTTTTTTTTTATAGGACAAGCGTGACAAGCAGCACAGTCCACCTGATGGTAAGTGGTTGCTGTGGCCCATAATCTACATCTATCCTCGTTTGAATCAAAATGCAGATGCGTTGACCTTTAGGACTAAGATGAATGCCTCTTTTCCAGTAAAAGGGTCTCCGGTTCTCTACACTCACCATACGAAACACAGCAACATTAAGCTGCTATTTCACGTTGGTATTCTGTGAGAGCGTGGTCCTTCCCCAGAGTCGACCGACCCGTGCTACAACTATACAATTAATATAGCTGCAGCATGGCTCTACCATTTAAAACTACAATCCACTACAATGATAACTATATATGTGTTTTTCTATTATATTAGGACACTTGCTAATTTAATAGAAAACTAATATCTGTTTGTCTAGCTATCTCTTGTGGGTAAATGTATACAAAATTTTGAATTTAACTATATTTTCTCTTCATATTCATATTTTATTCATATTCATATTCATATTCTGTTTACAATAATGCAATTACAGGTTGCTTATAAAATAAAATCCTTTCAGATCATAGTGGATGTAATATTGTTGTAGGTTAAGAAACGACACAAGGCTTAAAAAAAACAAAGCATATTAAACATATTTTAAAATAATTAACAGCACAATTTTTTTTAAATAATAGGCGAGTACTACTTGTTTTACTTTGAATTATAATGTTTTGCTAAAATCCCCATAGCTAAAATTTGTTATAACACTACAGCTATATACATAAACCATATGCATGTAATAACCACATCAAGTGACATAGCTTGCAAAATTGATCTTGTAAAATATATGTATTTCTTTTTGTCTTATAAATAACATCTCAAGGTAATTCTCTCGTATGCAAAGAATCCAGGAAAATTAATAAGGAGATAAAATGGGAATCAAATTCCTAAACCTTTACGAAAATTGTCTCTAAGTTTGTTAACTAAAGTTAATAGATAAACTAAAGTTGATGCATTTGCTATTAGAAAAAATATAAATGCATAAAATTCATGGGCCAACCTTAAGATTTATGCACTATTTTTCACAATCTTAAAACACAAAATAAAGAAAGAGTAACATTCTAATCTTCATAAGCCTTATACTACCTTGTTATATTAATAAAATAAAAAAAAAGTACCGACTTATTAAAATTCTTACCCTGATAAACAACTGTTATGTAACATCGCCTTTGAGGATTGTCCATCGGTTGCATCAAAAATTACCTTTCTGCGTCAGTGCTGTGAGGGAGGTATTTATGTATGTAAAGTATAAAAATAATCATTAATAATTCGTATATACAATATGTCTAAAATCGTGGTTGGTGCTACAGTAAAAGTAAGAAATTTACTAACTTTTCTTCCTATTATGATTTGGGTTCATATTGTTATATTAATGATTTATTTTCTGGTGCTCATAGCTATGAACACCAGAAAATAACCGTTAAATAAAACCAGATAGGTAAAATATTTTAATAGGATAATACATTAATTTTACTGTAAAAAGGAAGTAGTGTAAAGGAAGTGGTATTAGTATTGAAAATTTTAGAAAGACAAACATTTGCCATTTTTTATAATAGGCCATTATTAATTTAAGAGTAATGTTAGCGTGCGCATTTGAAATAGTATAAAATAAATTAACAATAATTCATAATGATTGCTTGCATTTTAATATTTTTTTCCTAATTCTAGAGGATATACATAAATTCACAATGACATGAGGTGTATAGTGTTGCCAGTTAGAGCTGATATAGGCTGGGATACCAGTAAAAATCTTATTTTTCCCCCGGAAGGTTAAAATTCGTGTGATTCGTTCCGTCAATTCATGACTACATAGTATACAAACACAGAGGAGGCGTCAACTTTATATAATTTTGATCGAGGGACACTTACAGGTAAGTTACTTTGATCAATTAATTATAAAACACATTGCGCATTGTATCAAAAAGACTAGTATAACTAATGGCGACCACAATGGCTATAAAAATCTGCTTTTTGTAGCCATTGTAACTGTCCCGATTTTAAAACCAAATTCCCGGTTATTTTTACCTTCTGTCCCGAAATTTGACCCACTGGACCTGACCACACTAGCGTAAACGAATCGAAAGCTCAACCCAGCAGCATGAATGATACTTTGTTAAATGATATTATTTATTTATTTAATTAATAATTTTATACGTTTATTTAATAGTAAGCAATTTATAATTATAATATTTATCACTATGAAATATATATTTGAAGGCTCCGTAGCGAAGTGGCTTAGCAATGAGTTGTAGTGCTGAGGGCCGCGGGTTCGAATCTCGCACGGAACAAAAATTTGTAAATCCTACAAATAATTGTTCCGGATCTGGATGTTTGTCCTTGTAAAATTTATGAACGTATGTTAACTGCCCCCATGATATACTTAGGAAAAATTCCTAGTGTAGAGGTAACGTTATTATAAAACAAAAACAAAAAAGACATATAAGAGCCGTGGTAGCTCAAGGGCGAAGTGCTCGCCGTAAACGCGAGCAACCTGGATTCGATCCCCGCCGACACCAATGAAATTGTTAGTTTGATGAATTATCTTTACACTACGAAACAGAATAAAAGTATATCAAACGATATCTATTTTGTATAATACATATTTTTCAATTCGAACAATTGTTATCTTGACCTTTTGACATTCCTTAGTCTACTCAATAGGGTAAAAAGTAACGCCGACTTCAATTTACTAAAAGAATAAAATAATTTCCACATATTAGCTTCCGATATCAGGGCTAGATCCGATATTAATTCTTCTATACACTAAAAGCTATTATGTGGAAATTACTTTATTCTTTTAATTCGAATAATATCAAAATTATTCGTGCAACTAAGGGCAACTAGTCTTGCGTTCGAACAGTCACGCGCACAGAATGAACATTGTAGTGTGCGTCAATATTACCGTTCCAGAGCGATCGCGTAGATTTTGACTTGCATATTTCAATATACGCTCTTAACACGAAAATGAGATATAAGAAAGAAAAGGTAAAAATATTTAAGATGAAAATGATTTCTTATATTTACGCGAACACTACACATTGAATAAAACTACTTTTACGGATTATATCGCGTTTAATAACTTATTTTTATTAATTCCCGACGTTTCGGGTGCTTTACAGCACCCATGGTCACGGGGGACTGAGGTGATTGACTTCCCGATGTCAGAGTTAACCCGGAGTACCTTCAGCTTTTTTAATTATTAATTTTGGTCCCATTGAATTTTACAAGCAAGTAGATGGTGTTGCGATGGGCTCACCGGCATCTCCCATTGTCGCCGATATTTTCATGGAGGACTTTGAGGAGAAAGCCCTGCTTACTGCACCAGTAACTCCAAGGTTCTATAAACGGTACGTAGACGATACTTTCACAATTTTACCATCAGACAAAGTAACTGCATTTTAGAACATCTTAATTCCATAAACTCTAAAATTCAATTTACTATGGAGTTAGAGGCAAATAATTCTTTAGCTTTCCTAGATGTGTTAGTCATTCAAAATCCTAACAACACCATAAGTCACACTGTGTATAGAAAAACCCATACAAACCGATATTTAAACGGTGAATTCCACCATCATCCTTCACAGTTAGCTACCGTGGGCAAATCTTTGTTACAGAGCACGAGGATCTGTGACAGCAAACACCTGGCCGCCGAGCTTCAGCACGTCAAGCAGGTTCTGCACGACAACAAGCTTTGGGTCGCGCGCCTACGTCACAGTGACTGAGTGAAGCCGGCCACAGTCGACAGTGTGCCTGCTGTACTACCATATGTCAGAGGTGTCACAGACAAGATTGGCTACATCTTGAAGCGAGCTTCTGAGAACATTCTTCAAGCCGCCGAAGAAGATTAGTCAGTTCTTGCCATCTGTCAAGTGCAATATTCCTCTACAAGATGCATGAGTGTACAAGCTTGATTGTGAATGTGGTCTCTCATATATAGGGCAAACAAAACGATCAATAAAACCCGCGTCAAAGAACACATAGCTGACGTGAAGCACCAACGTTCCGAAGTCTGTAGTTTGTGATCAAATCCTAGACGGCCCCTGCCATTACATTAGATTTGATAAACCACAAATTCTCGCGAAAGAACATCGATTCCTGCCAAGGATGATACGTGAGGCTATTGAAATTAAAAAACATCCTAATTTCAGTAGAGAGGGAGGCTGTGTACTTACCACCTGCTTGGGATCCTGTAATTAATAAAATTAAAACTAAACCCAAGCATACCACTGCAAGACTTCAAGACACAGTAAGTTCATACTGCGTAGATCGGACCAAAATTAATAATTAAAAAGCTGAAAGTACCCGGGTTAACTCTGACATCAGGATGTCAATCACCTCAGTCCCCAGACCATAGGTGCTGTAAAGCACCGAAACGTCGAGAATTAACAAAATAAGTTATTAAACGCGATATAATCCGTAAAAGTAGTTTTTCAATATTTAAGATGAATTTTAGACACGAATGAGAGGGGTAAAACAGCATTAATGCAGTTAATGAGCGTCTGCTGACTTAACGCTAAAACTCCAGTAAGGAAATTATGAAAAATAAAATAAAGTTAAGAAGATGAGATCATCAAATGAATTATTTGCACATACTCGTAGATACAATTTTATATAATATACACAAAATTTATTATTTATTATTTATTATATATATTAATTATTTCTTTGTTGTCCCGCATGCGTCCTATACCATTCATCCGATTACATCGGATCAGAACACCGATGTGTAAGCCTAAAAAAGTTTATTTTTACCGATACGAGGTAGTTCAAGAGCTAAGTGCTCTCTGTAAATGTTACAGTATAGGCAAGTAACCGAAATTTGAGACCCGCTTACATCAATGAAATTAGTAATTGCAATTTTAAGTGCTGATTTACCTTTTATAGTTCCGTACGCGAAGGGTAACCAACGGATCCTATCTAAAGCCTCCGCTATCCATCCGTTGTCTGTCAGGCTGTATCTCATGATCCGTAATAGACAGACTGTTGAAATTTTCACAGGATGTGTATTTCTGTTGCCGCTATAACAAAAATAATAAAATTAAAATAAATTAAAAATTAGGGGCTACCCTACTAGAAACGTGTTTTACGATGGTATGGAACCCTTCTTGCACGAGTCCGACTCGCACTTGGCTGGTTATTTAATTGTTAATTGTAACTTTTAGTGCTGATTTACGTGCTCGGCCGTGACGGAAAACAAAATATTTCGAGTCGAAAATATCTATTAAGAGTAGAAACAGTAATTTGACATTTTATAAATAACAGAATTACATATTATTGTTACCGTATAGTGGTGGTGTAAGAATATCCACAATCCCACATTGTCCTGTGGGAGTCGTAACAGGCGACAGAAAGAAACTGAAGCAGGATATGGGCAGCAGTATCCTGATAGAGGATATCCTGGAGTAGTCCTGATAAAAAAAACTGCGGTTGCCAACCTGCCTGCCAAGCGTGACAAACTGTGAAAATTTCCACTATGAGACAATCTACGGGGTAGGCCTATGTTCAGAAGTGGACTTTTATAGGCTGTAATGGATGTATAGGAAATCTAAGTTAGGTCTGTCTCCTTGCAAAAGATGCGGCACTGCTTTGGCTTTGAAATTAATGAACGTTTCATTTGGTCTGCATAATTGATATCAGAAAGATGGTGCTTACCATCTCCTGGTATGTTGACCTCTGTTGCCTCTAACGATACACGTATAATGATATGAGGTAGAGGATATTCTTACGTCATCACTAAACAACCAAATAATTATAGCAAATATGCCCCCTATGAGATCAATCTATTGGGAGGTCTATGTTCAGCAGTGGACTTTTGATAGGCTGTAATGATGTTGGTGATATTAAGTATAACTATACAAAATTTTAGTTAATCTAAGTGAAAAACGATCTAAAAGAAAACATTTATAGCAGACAGATAGAGAGAAACCAAGGCGATTGCATAAGTGTATCGTTCTAATTTTCGTTAATGAAAAAATGTAGCGAAATTCTACTTGTTTGGTATAAAAGCGAGATTGCGATTTGGCAAGCACTATATTGTGATGTGTAAATTTGAGTGGTGTAATATAAAAGAAAATCCCAGAGCGACGTGTTCAACCGTTATTGACAGATAGTGTCGACCCATTGTTGCAGCACATGTTTAATTTACCGGATACATGTTTTTGATTTAAATATTTGGTAAAACCATGTGTAAATATAGGTATCCACTAAAATAAATATGCTTCCCGTGATGTTTTGTATGATGGTGGTAGTAATGATTATGAACACAAATGTGAAAAATGGGTTAATCCTTTTTGAACTATATAACATTACCTAGTATGACCATAAGTTTTGTTACTTAGTAAAATGAATATTTAAAAAGACCCCCATAGTTTCGATTACTAATTCGCTTACCAGTGATTAGTACTTCAAGGATAACTTACAATATTTCGATTTCTTAATTTTTTTTCTAAGTTGTGTTAACATCCTTACTTAAAATCGTTGATTATCGCTTGCTTTAAGAATTAATTGTCTCTATACCAGTCTCTTTCTATTGTCAATTAGTAAAGAGAGAGAGTAAATTTAAGCATTTCTTAAATCGAAGTAAATTTTGAGTATACCGCTAGTAACAATAATTACTGAAGAAATCATTTTCATACTAAACGTTGTAAATTTGAATGTACACGACTTTTCATGACACGAGACATGAACGTTACGATAAAATAAATGCTCACTTTCACACAACTCATTATCACTGAAGGTTAAAACAGCAAGTGTGTTTAAATATTACTGTGCCTTATCTACGGATTTTACCTAAGTGACGGTTCAATCTTTTAACAAAATGAGGTAATTTTAGATTCTTCTTAACGTAAGGTTATTTTGTCTTTAAGTCGATATTATTTTAGACAATAGCAGTTTTCTTTTCTATTTCCAAATACTGATTTTACGCAGTTGATTCTTGTTATTTGCAAATCAACAAAAAAGGTTATTTATGCATGAAGCTTTCTATTTATGTTCTTAAAGGTTAAAATAAAGGGTAAGTATTTTAGCCTAGTCTATAAACCCCGTAATGTTAAAATACCATATATTCTACGAATCGCTGAAATGTTTAAAAACAAGCTCAGACATATCGAAATCTTTACTAATATTATAAATGCATTATGTGTATGTTTGTGACAGAATGATAGCAATATCTGGTAAAAATAACGGTTTTAAGCGGTGGTTAAGGAATGTTGTCAAAGAAGGTGAATTTTTGGGTGGCTATGTTTAGCAATAGAATTTCGATAGACTGTAATGGTGATAGGATTTAGTAATCTACGTAAATGCTCCACGTTTGCATCCCGCGCAGCAGGTACACCTTTATTACGATACTGTAGCGCATAGATCGGAACTTGAGGCTCTTTTTTCTCCATGCACAAGGGATCTTGCAAAGATTCGTGCTGAACTTACTGGTGATCTGATTTCGCAAGGACTGAAACATACCTTTTTTTAATCTAAGCATCGCTTTATAGCATTAAAGCGATGCTTAAAAAATAATAACTACCTCAACGTGAGTCCATCCTGCATTTAAGTGTCAGCCGGAATGAACATTTATGCACAAATACTTGCAACAGAATCAAACTCGGTGATAAAACTTACTAAGAGTAAAATTTATTGAATAAATTTCCCATTATTTCTGATTACGCCTCATTTAGGGCCTATTTTTCAATACCATAATAAAGAAACAAAAACAAATAGCAAAAGCTCAACTATATAAGTACCCAGCCCTTTGACGACCAGATAACCGATTATACAAGGTTTTCGTTAAATATTAAATTTAATAACAGATTCAAAGAATACAACTTAAAAGTATATGTTAAAGAAAACATTTTATTAGATTTTGCGTTTATCACAAAATAAGAGTGTTTTATTTTGGATATTTATTGATAGCATTTATGACCTCTGAAAAGAGGTGAATTGTTTTGGTGAAAGAGGTGAAATAATTTGTTTATATTTTTCAGTTTAGAATTTCAGACAAGATAACACGAGATTAAAGCAAACATACATAACACCGAAGTTAAACTGGCACTTGACGGTGACTTGTTTGCCTTACACAATTTTGTTTTGTATTTTGTCCTGCTATAACGTTATATCACTGCAATATATATCTTTTACTTCCCCAAAGTAAGCGTGTCAAAGTCCAAAAAATAGATTGGTATATGAAAAACAGATAACTAATTATAATTGAAGGGCTGAATTTTCGACAGCCCTTAATCTGCCAAATATTTTCATTCATTTGTTAATTATAAGTCGGTTTGTCTGAGGATTGAAAAGTCGGCCTTAATAACTGGTAATATATTATATATACATTTATTATGATCAAGAAATTAAAAAACAAGAGGAAGAGCTATGTGGGTGCGGCACGCATGCCACAAATAGGCGCAGTACTGCCTAATAGACTGTCAGTTGCAGGTTTATATTGTCACGAGCTGACGTCTCGCTACCTAATAGACACATACATAAATATGAAGGTACTACGCAATATGAGAATGCAAAAATATGTATTCGTCATACATTAATGCAATTTTCAATTAATTTTGTTAAGTTACTAATTTTATTTCCATACTTTAATAACGATTAAGCATTGATAGGTTGTCCTTACAACTAAAAATTATTCAATACTGCGGTTGTCAGCCCACCTGCCAAGCGTGGCAACTACGGTAAATATCTGCCCTATGAGGCAACCTACTAGGCGGTTCGATCCACTGATGAATACTTTCTGACTTTTGATAGGCTTGGTAATGACGAAATAAAAATTTGTGCGATTATTTAAAATTATTGTGATGATGATACAAGATAAACTATCACCCCATCTCATCCAATGGGTGTCGTAAAAAATTACTTAAGGAAAGTCCTTTATAGTCTTGGGGCTTCCGATAAATAGTGATGTAACCATCTCTTATTTATACAAGATATAAAATCCCCAGGCTAGTGACGGGAAGTGCCAACAAAGTTGTGTTTCATCTACCGTGCCAAATCTCCTACCAAGACAAAGATGGGAATTATGGCTAATCCTCACATCTATCCTATCGAATCTTCCCATCAATAGATGACAGAGGCCAATATTCAGCAAAATATGTGATTAAAATCTCAAAACATTCGCTAAACTAATTATCTAAGACCACAAGAAGAAATAATAATAATATTTTATATATTATAATATTATACTGGTAGTATAATATGGCTCATGGACAATATATTGAATGAATTTTACGTAAGAATCTAAAATATTTTTAATAAAAATTTATAAATAAAAAACACATTTTGTAGCTGGTTAACGCATAAGTGATATTTCTACTGGTGTTACTATAAAATATATATTACCAAGTGTAATTTAGACAATATTTTCACAATAAAATATGGTAGTGCAAAATTGTACAGACTAAATAAAACGGCTGTCCAAAAGTCCAAGCAAAATTTTGCAGGAAAACAATAACTCAATTTTAGATTCCAAAAAAAATTACAATACGAATTTTAAGAACAGTCAACTTTTAAGCACGCAGTTCATTTCGAATTCGTTCCGAATATTTCATAAAACAATACCGTCGGTGCATGAGTAGTTTATAATTTACCATTTTTTATATTTAGTCGTGGAATGCATATAAACTGCCGCATGAACAATAAATTATTTTTCTCTTGCAATTTTTATTAAAAGTTTAAAAGTATGAAGACATAAAAAGGCCATTGTTGGGCATGAGCATCCTCTCCCGTCCTTTATTTCGGAAGGATTACCAAAATCGCTACGCTTGTCAAGTGATTCAGCTTCTTCTTCTTTGACATAATTTGCTTATGGCAAAAATGAGACGGTAGCACTGACATTTATCGAAGTTCATCAGATCTCTCTGGCATATCCCATAGACTCTTCTTATACCAACCACAGATTAAAATGGCTAATAGAAAGAAAACTAGAATAAATTATTCAATTATCATTTAGTAAATAAATTTAATCCAATCCACAATGAATCTGCAAATAGGTTATGGCTATTTTTCTCTGTAGTTTATAAGTTTTTTTTATTCTGCTCTGTTCTGCCCCCTATTTTCTTTTTTTCTCTTCTTCAACTGCCTATAAAAGTCCACTGCTGGACTTTGTTTTGTAAGGTGGATTTATTTTGAATTTTCTCCATCCAGAGGTTGCAAATGTAGTGATGACAGGGTTTTATTAGGTTTTATTAGGGTTTTATGAGTTTTCTTCACTTCTGAGAAACTGCTCTTTAATAGTCTTTTAGACAACGATTTTACAGTGGTTTTGTAAAATGAATATATTATTTTACAATATACGTGAAGTAGTGATCAATGTATAAAACAAACAAAAACGAGCATTCTACTCGTACAATATTATGTATATTAGTAAACGTTATGTAGAACTTTCGTTGTTTATTTAGTTGCTATGTTTTAACAGACCAGCAGTGTAATATTTTAGTACAGATCTGCTCTTACTTTTGAAAGGGTTTTTAGGGCAGGAATTATGCATAGGTCTGCATAATATCTTTTCAACTGGAAGAAGAGATAGACAAGTTGCACTGAACTATTATAGTATTATCTGAAGTCCGAAAAAAAGGAGGTCACGGTTATCCTTGGATCCGGCAACTTTTATATCACCGGGATGGTGAACATCTGTCCCAACGAGGTGTTGTATTTATTGCCCACAACCACAAATCTCGTCAACACTAGTGTTGTGAAGATTGGGAGTGGGGACAAGGGTTACCTTATCCTCGTAATCAGTAAACGTTACTCGTTAAAAGTCATACAGGTTTACGCACTATAATCGGCTTAAGTCTCCGTCTTCCCTATCTTCAACAAAGGACGATTAGTTGAAGATAGGGAAATTTGACGAAAATCGAACGAAATCCAAGAACTGAATAGCTGGCCAACTATATGGAGAAGGAGGAACTCTTTATGGTGAACGCCTACTTTTAGAAGAGGCCCCGCAGGAAGTGAATTTGGTCTAGGCCCGTCGGTCCGGAGAAAAATTAGTTGACTTCATTATTATGACCTGAGAGCAACTGTTCACTGACGTCTCAATAATCGTGAGGGTGGAAACAGTTAGCCATCACCGAAGAGGTATACTGATCCTTAACGTCAAGTTGTAAATGTTATCTCTATCGAAGTTAACGTTCGGTCTACCTCGTGCTCTGATCCAAAGCCACGAAAACTCTGCCGGAAACTCTTGAAGTAGACATTGTCGTTGGAGCCACATACAAGTAACGTCAGTCTCAGGGAAAATAGAATGGCTCAACAGCACCTTAAAAACGGCAAGGTTCCGGGTGAGGATGGAAATACAGCTTCTGAAAGTGGGTGGAAAACCGGAATTTGACGTTCTTTAGAATATTTTTAATTCCGTCATCCATGGTGGCACTACTCCGGGGGTGTGGAGCTGAAGTGTGGTGGTCATGTTCTTCAAGAAAGGCGACAACGCTTTATTGAAGAACTACAGATCGATTTCACTTTTTATCAACGTCTACGTGCCGATTTCGGGGGTCATTACGTATAGTCTCGCACGCAGACTTGATCAATGTGCTAAAGTGTTTGTACAGTATGGCTACGAGTACGGAACAAGAATACGAAACATCTTACTACTGAGAGGTGTAAAACAGGGTGACGCTGTATCTCCAAAACTTTTAACCTCTGCACTGGAATACGTTTTTAAGCTACTGGACTGTAAAGGACACGGTATATATTAATCAAAGTACAAATATCAATTGCGAGTACATCTTGAATAAAACTATTTTTACGGATTATATCGCGTTTAATAACTTATTTTAATTAAATTCCCAATGTTTCGGGTGCTTTACAGCATCCATGGTCACGGGAGACTGAGGTGATTGACGTATCGAGGTAAGAGTTAGCCCGGAGTACCTTCAGCTTTATTAATTATTAGTTTTGGTCAGATCTACGCAGAATGTTCTTACTGTGTCCTGAAGTCTTGCAGTGGTATGCTTGGGTTTAATTTTAATTTTATTAATTACAGGATACCAAGCAGGTGGTGATACCCAGCCTCCCTCTCTAATGAAATTAGGATGTTTTTTAATTTCAATAGCCTTGCGTATCATCCGTGGCAGGAATCGATGTTCTTTCGAAGAATTTGTGGTTTATTAAATCTAATGTAATGGCCGGAGCCATCTACGATATGATCTCTAGGATATATATGATCAAAAACTACACACTTCCCGGAACGTTGGTGTCAGCTATATGTTCTTTCAAAGACGCAGTAAGTTCATTCTGCGTAGACTTCAATACATAGTTAGTTCATTCTGCGTAGATCGGACCAAAACTAATAATTAAAAAAGCTGAAGGTACTCCGGGCTAACTCTGACATCGGGAAGTCAATTACCTCAGTCTCCCGTGACCATGGGTACTGTAAAGCACCCGAAACGTCGGGAATTTAATAAAAATAACTTAATTAAACGCGATAGAATCCGTAAAAGTAGTTTTATTCAATGTGTAGTGTTCACATAAATATAAGAAATCATTATGCGAGTACATCATTTACATTTCATTTTCCGACGATAAAGTCATTCTGGCAGAATCGCTGGAGGACCTCAGCACTATGATTAATGACTTCATTAGTGTCTTACAACCTACTACTTTACCTAGAGCAAATTGTTCGACTAGGTAAATCCAACTTCAAATGAGAGGTCAATCGACGTATGAAACTCGACTGGGCAACGTTCGGGAGATTTCGACACATCTCTTCAACCAGTGCACGTTGCGAGTAATAATATATGGATCTGAGATATGATTCTTCACGGGTAGCCGTATGGGGAAGCTCAGCAAGCCATGAACAGGGTTACGCTCGGAGTTTCTCTGCATGATAGACTTCGTAATGAGAATATCCGCAATAGAACCAGAGTAACTGACATAGTGCAACAGATCAGTTAGCTGATGAATGAATTAAAAAACCATGGGCAAAGAAGGTTATCGAGTGGCAGCCTCGTACCGGTAAGCCAATTGTAAACAGCCCTACTCTAGATGAAGGAATGACCTGGTAAGAAATACAGGAAATAGATGGATACAAGTGGCTCTTATCATCTTTATATCCTATAGAAATTTCCATACTATATAAAGTTAGTTCCATACTATAGAAAGTTCCATACTTCCATCGGAGCGTTAGTTACTTCCCGGGCTTAACTTAATGCCTACATCGCCTGGTGGGTGATCTCTACGTATCGGGCGGTGACAATATAAAATCTTTCAAATAACTCGTCACATTCTTGAAAATAGCAATATCCAAAGACTTAAGAAGCGTGTGTCATAATGACAATTATGATTATTTTTATTTAACACTGACTGCAATATTTTGTTTTACCTTGATAAGAAAGCGAATTCTGACCTAGACTAGCATAAACATATATATTAAGTAACTTATACTCCCCTTTCTTTAAACACAAGGATACCTACCACCACAACTGTGAAAAAGGCTTTTAAAAGATGAATTTATAGAAAAATAACGATATAGTAAGATTTTTTTAGTTTAAGCTTTTTATGTAGTAGCGCCGTTCCACTGCAATGCAATCAGCAGGAGTAGTAAAAAAAAAAGTTGTATTTGGGTTTTGTCAAATTTGGATAGAGCATTTATATATAATTTTCAGATATCAGTCCGTCGCTAGATACTTATGAGTCTTATAGGTGAGATTGGCACTTGACGAAAAAAATTGCATATTAAAGAAGACTATCTTAGACGTGGCGTAACATATTATTGTGGAAATGGCCAATTGATAACGTGAAGGTACGCTTTATAAAGTGGACTCGTGTTATGAAATCCAAATAAAAAATAAAAAATGGTTTAATTCTTCAATTTTCCAATTTTAATTTTTAAAATTTCAATTTATTTTGAAATTTCAATTTAATAGACATAAGCAGCCCTATTAATAAACATAGACTTGAGCAAGATTAACTTTACTCCTAGTTTAAAGTTTAAAATAACTAATTTCAGTACGAGTATTAATAAACATAGAGTAAGGAGGGAGTAAACTAATCCGAATCTACTCTCTGAATAAAAGTTAATCCTTGGCATTACATAGTTTAACGACAGACTAAGCATAGACTAGCCGCGTATTTTGACATTTAATAAAACTTTGCGCACGTTGTAGCTACCTAGTAAGTTCTTATTTCGGTAACAACAACCTTAAGATGGATAGAGATTATTTGATTGATGATATGAGAGTGATAGATGAAATTAATGAAGTGGTTAATCAGATTCCATTGATGAGACGTGTAAAATTTTATAAAATTCGTAAGAATCCACTGGAAGAACTTCAAGAAGCCGAATTTAAAATTAAATACAGATTTTCTCGCAGTACTGCTGTTTTATTATTGACATGGTGAAAATGATTTAGCTGGTGATTCGAGGTGGATTTATACCACCCTATCTGAAAAAGTTTTGACTGCTATAAGAACATGGGCCGTGGAGAGGTATTTATTGTACCTACCTACTATCAATTTTATAGGTTTTTACCTTAATTTACATTAACATCTTCCATTATCAATAGTTTTTACAATTAAGTTATAATTATTAGTTATGATTTCTAATTCAATTATGTACTTTTGTTTTCAACAGATACAAGATGATGCAGAGATCTAAGTGGAATGAGTCAGCCAACAATATCACTTGTATGCAAACAAGTTGCTTTAGCACTAGTAGCACAAAAGCACATGGATTAAAATGCTACAAGTGATGTGGAGCAGAACCATGTGATTGCAGGTTTTATTCAATATGCGGATTTAGACAAGTAGGGGCTATTGATTGTTATATTCAAATCCCGAAAGTCGGTGGAAATATTGGACAATATATTAACAGGAAAGGATACAGTTCAATAAATGTACAAGTAAGTTTTATAGCACCTAGTTAGCCCATCTTTGCCATATAGTTACCTAAGTTATATCTTAGTCAGAATCAGTACAATCTCCTTAATCTATTATTTCATATTAATGAAGCTATAGTACTTTGTTCCAGGTTGTGTCAAATGCTAATTTAGAGATCATGGATATAGTGGCACATTGGCGAGGCAGCACACTTGACTCAAGAATATTTAACGAAAGTCATAAAACAAAGGTTTGAGCAGTCAGAATTTAAAAGCAGGCTTCGAGATTCTGGTTATGCTTGTACTCCTATTTATTCACTCCTATCCATCCCAATACAAAAGGAAGAAATTTACAACCGGTCGCACATCAGGACCAAACACTGTAGAACAATGCTTTGGAGTGTGGAAGCAAAGGTTTCGGTGTTTGCAGGACTTAATTCTAAATTAGAGCGTACAAAATTATATATTGTTGCATTGGCAATACTGCACAACATTGCAATGCACAAGCAAGATCTGCTTGAGGATGTAGTAGAAGGAGATGATGGAAATGTTCCAGTCACACAATTGGTAAATAACTCCCTAAGAGGAAATTCAGTACGGGCAGCATTTAATGAAAATTTTTAAAATAAATATACAATATTTACATCTATAAAAGATTTTATTTATCCTTAAAAAATAAAACTAAAATGTTATTTTATTAATTTATAATCTAACAAGGACTTGTTCAGACATTCAGCTATTTTAAATAATATATACAATATTGAAAACTATAATAAAAAAAAAATAGTAACTTAATTATTATACAGTTCTACTCTCAAATAATTTTGACACTGTAGGAAATCAGGCTGTGAATGTGGCGGAGCGGAGATATTCATTAAAAAATCTTAACAGATCTCTTCACTTTATAAATGAAATATTATCACATGACTTCCCTGGATTTATTCCATATTGATAAAAATTGTATGTTGTCATTATGCTTTCACAGTTGACAATGACGCAGCAGAAAAAAATTCCTTTATTAATGAGTATTATGTCTGAAATCAAAAAATAATAATTATTATAATTGTCTTATATATTTACTGATCTTTTTGTTGAAATTTGTAATATAATTGGCCTCTAATTAACAAAATAAAATAAGTTAAATATACGTAGCTTTTGACAGTGAAAAATTTTGACCATTTTTTTTTGCTTTATATTAATTTTGCTCTTCACGCACTTTTCTTAATTCTAAAATTTCTCTTTCGAGTATTGCACATTTTAGTTGTTCTTTATGTATTTCCATTTTAATTGCATGTTCCTCTTCAGCCATTTCCAAACGTCTCTTATGTTCTTCCTCTTTCAACATTTTGGTATGGCTTATCATGTTGTTTACATAGTCATCATGGTTCTGTAAACGAAAACCAGTTTTATTAAAAAATAGTTGATAATCATAATCTTTATTGCATTGATTGATAAACGAGCAAATTTAACAATACTTGCAGTATAAATATTATTACCTTTTATTATTTGAGATAAGTTTTCGTTTGGGCACCTGTAAAAATAAAATTAGGTTTGTAAGAAAGTATTTAAGGATTTTGCACTGGTAAATTAATAATCATTCAAGCACTGAGAAATAACAATTTAAACTCTATCGTTATAAACCCAATATTGGGTAAAAGTGCCTCTCAATTAATTAAACACCTTCTTTGCTGAAAACATGCCCATATTTTTGTTAATTGGAGTATACAATTGCATCAGCTTGAGATACCTGTGAGATGTTACAAAATTTAAAGTACACCATAGATTTCATACTATGTACCTAGCAGCTATAATATTATTGTTGTAAGCTCACCACTGATGAAGTAAATTCTTGGCATTCTCTTGTGCATCAACATCTTCAATAGTTTCTATAATGATATCCTAAAAATGTAAAAGAGTATTTAATATTTTAGTATTGTTTTCATTATTTATTTTAGCTTTCTGCTATATAATCTCATAAATCAATAGCTATTGTGACTTACAGCTATCTGCTGATTTTCTGGGTTAATATTCTCATTCACACATTGTATATCCAAAGCTTTATATGTCATTGGTTTTGCATCCTGAAATAACAAGTAAAAGTAATAACACACTAAAGATAATTTTGTATGTCATCAATGTTATTCATTATTACTGCCTGACATTTTTGACCAACTAACCTGTAATGTGACGTCACATGTCTCATTGGTAGTTGCCAATATAACTTTATTTGATGATGAACTTTGGATCTATTGAAAACAGAATAACAATTATTGCTTACATAATTAAATAGAATACGAATGATTGATGAATGAATGAATTGAGTAATTAGTCTTCTAAAATGTTATGAACGTACTGCTATAATGAAAGCAGTATAGCAGTACGTAGGTATACATTGCTAAAACTAAAGAATAAAAAATGTACTCACAATCCCATCTGAATCATATATATTATGATCCCTCAACAGCTCTGCTGGATTCAACAAATCTTTGATTTCTATTACTCCATCATTAGGAGTTGCTGGTCTTGCTCCACGACCTGTTTTATTCAATTCTTTTTTGTAGGTGCTGTATTTCTTCCGAGCATTTACCTTCATCGTTTTCCACTGTATTTTCAGCTGACTTAATTGTCGATGTCTGCTATTTAACTCATTAAACCTGTAAGTACAGAAGATGAAATTAGTGGTATGAATATTAACCAAATAGACCCAATTTAAAACGTATAGTTTATTTTTTATTTTTGCATTTTTGGTTGTTGGGTTAAATTTATGACATCTGTATTTGAACCTACTTTTCAAATACTTGTCAATTTTATGCTTAAATTGAATAAAAGATTTGGGACAAATTTAGCAGAAATATAGATCATACTCTGGAAAAATAAACCGGGCACCTAAAAGTCCTAAACTAGGTAGATCATAAAATCAGAAAACCAATAATCATCTTACTTTTTGTGAACCTCTTCCCACGCTTTAGTTTTTATCTTGATTGTATTTGTATCTAGGGATTTATTTTCAATAATGTCCGCATATTCTTTGAGCACAAACCGAAATAAAAGCTGAAACAGTAAAAGATATCAATAAAGACCACGGTACAACGATTCATAAATAATAAATTAATAAAACTATTGACTTAAATTACCTTTTCTTCTTCATCCCAATTTTGAGAGCGATTGCGTTTTGATCCATTTAAGGCGTGATTAAAAGATTTAATTTAGAACTTAGTTTTTCCACCGAGTCCGAAAACAAGACGAGGAACAACACGTATAAACTATTTTTCAGCTCTTGTCAAGTTGTCAAACTCAAAATATTGCCTGTCACTGTCATTAATGTCATCATCAAGCGTTGAGTTCATTCAACAATCATTCACTTACTCACTCATTTTACTTTTAAAATAAGTGGGTTGCCATAGCGCACGCGTTAATCTCGGCGTAAGGAATGTATTGTTAGTCCGAGGTTACTCCATGTTTATTAATAACATTGTAATAAAGAAGTTAATACTCAGTTACTCTGAGATTAACTAGTCCAAGTGTAACTTCGAATTAAGCTTGGAATAAGCAATTTTTATTAATAAGGCAGAAGATGTATAGCTATAAACCTGCAACCCTGCAAGGATATCTTATTTAGGTACCGATGTGGAATGAACCGCCATACAAAGAGAAGCAAAATAGCATTTATCCCCTGCCTTACATTTATGCGTATTTAACTTCGTAAACAGACATTTAAATAACATTAATTATTTTTTCATTTTGTTTGAATAATAATATATTAATACTAAATTAATTTACCCGCGACTTCGCTCACGGGTTTCAATATACGATCATCATTAATATATACTGTTCCTGTACAAATTTAGCAAAATTGGATCACTTGTAGAGTCACCTCGGTGTCTGTGTCTCTATGTCTGTTTGTCACAGGATAAGATAAGATAAGAAAAGAAAACGACAGGCTGTTTTCCGCAACTCCAGGTCTAAGCGCGTATTTTGCGTGTGGGCAGGAATAATGCAATTATTCGAGCCATGAAATCTCCCCGAAGAAGTTCAACAGGCCTTTCATGTTACAAGCAACTTCGGGGAGTGATCCCGGCGTGCCGAGATGTTTAGCCCTGTACACAGCGTCCTCCGGACATGTCAGCTACACGTGGGTGGCCGCTTTTTCTCCCTCATACATGCCCTGCACAGGGGTCTATCTGTAACACCTATGGTAAACAAATGTTTATTAAAGGAGCCATGTCCTGTGATAGCACTTGTTACTATTCTGATCTGTGGCTTGTTCAACCTTGGTTAAACGACTGTTTATTTCAGGCAGGGCCTCCCTAGCTTGTCAACAGTCTACAATTTTTTTCCAAAGCTGAACGTGTTGGTTAATGAAGTTTTTAGGTACCAGTGAATGAACGTTACCAAAGGGGATTGGTATGATTAGTTCCGGCCCTATAGTGGCCAGAGCTGATCCTCTCCTGGCCAGTTCGTCTACTGTGCCGTTGCTACTGGATCCACTGTGTCCCTTTATACATTGCATAGTCACATTGTTGTGTTTACATACCGTCGCGAGTACCATACTAATCGTATGGTACTCGTGACTAATGTATGATGGCATTCATACATTAGTTGCGAGTTTACCACATTGTTGAGTTTAGCACCGTATGTGATCATGGGCCGAAACACGATTTTGTATAACCACAGTATAATTTTTTGCGTCAGACCCCATCGTTTACCCATCATGTTTTTGCATTGCCAGAAAGTAATACTAGCCTTGTTGAGTTTTTTTCTATGTGTTTATTCCAGTTCAGTTCAATGTCCAAGGTAAGATCTAAATATTTTACCTCAGAGAATAGCTGGAATTTTGTGCTTAAGTGACTTGGGAGGTGATAGGTATTCAGCATTCGTTTTTGTGTGAACATAACTAGAACCGTTTTATTTGGGTTAACGGTTAAGTCATATTCCCTGCATCATCTCTCCACTATACGGAGAGCCGCTTGGGTCAGGTCGTACAGCATGCTTGCTGTCTTTTCAGAGACCAGTATTGTCAGCTCATCTGCATAAGCTACGGTGTAGAAGTGATTGGCATTTAATTTGCTGATGAGTTCATTAATGACCATATTCCACAGGAGAGGTGAAAGAACCCTACCCTGCGGGCATCCTTTCTTGATCTGGATTATTTGAGATTCACCAGCAATATTTATTGTTCGTGTACTGAGCAAGTTTACTATCCAGTCAATCAGTGCCAGTTCAAATTTGTCCAATTAGCGCAGCTTTTATGTTGGGGAAGTTCGTTCTGTCAAAAGCACCTTCTATATCTATGAAGGAACCTAGACATATTGTTTTGTTTTGGATGGCCTTTTCAATCTTTGTTATTACCTGGTGAAGTGCCGATTCTGTCGATTTACCTAAGCTATGGCGTGTTGCTTATCGTGTAGCGGTAAGTTCATTAGAACCGACCCCCTTACTTCCCTTTGACACATCCTCTCCATCGTCATTAGGAGAAAGGATGTGGGGGCTAATGGGTCTATAGGGTTTAGGCTCTGACCTGGTTTGGGTATGAATGTAACTTTCCTTCCTCCACACCCTAGGAACATATTTAAAAGCCAGACATGTTCTCATTATGGCAACAAGTCTTACTATTAGGGCTTTACCCCCACTGTAGGAGTGCCAGGAATATGCCGTCAGGTCCTGCCGCCTTATAGGGGAGGAAACTGTGAATGGCCCAATGCATTTTATCCATCGTTACCACTCTCTGTGCTAAATTCCAGTCTTCTGCTGTTGGTATCAGTATATCGTCGCCGGTTTATCCCTGAGTTACGCAGCAACCTGGAAGTGCGTTTCAATTAGGATGGGTTTCATCCAGCGATGTTGAGTAGCTTGTCGGGTTTTTAGAGAGGATCCCGGCGTGTTTTGTTTAGCTAGGATTTTCCTTATCCGATTCGCTTATTCACAGGTTTCTATGTTACCACAGAACTTACCCCACCCTGTTGAGCGTCGATACCTGATACATTTTTTGTACTCAGACTTAGCTTTCTTGTATAGTAGCCAGTCTTTATCCATTGAAGTATTCATGGCCCTATTTAGGGCTTTTCTTACCTTCTTACGTTTTCTATCTAGTTCTTCACCCCACCTCGGTTGCTTTTCCTCAGCATGCCTTGGTGGAGTGATTTCTGGACATGATTCATGGTAGCTATCCGTCATGGCTTTAGTAACAGCTGCTACCTGTTCTTCTAGGAGCCACTGATCTGCTATAGTGTTTGTCCCCTCAAAACCCGCGAGCGAAGAGGTCAGCCTGTTAAGGTATTTTGTTTTATCCATCTTGCGGGGATTTCTCCATGATGGTGTAGTAGGGATATCGTATTACGAATATTGTTTACGAAACGGATCCATCTATGGTCTGAGCTTGAAGCCTCTCTTGACACATGTCATTCCGTAATTAGTTTAGCCGCTCCTTTTGTTACAAGTGAAAGATCGATTATTGCTCGACAAAGTTTGTTTATGAAGGTCGGTTCGGAACCTGTATTTAAAATGGTTAAGTTAGTGTTAAAAAATATTCAATTAACACATTCATTGGGTTTTTCCATTTGAATTACCTCGTTCATTGAGTTTTACATTCCCCAGAGGATGATGCGCGATGGAGTCCGTCCCGATCACAATCTCTAGTCCAGTTCTCTCGCAGAATTTCACCAGCCTGACGAGAGGTCATGAGGGGGGAGGTGTCTCCTCCGGCATGTAGACCGAGGCAACGACTATTCCCTCCTATGTGTTTTGTAATGCTACAATGTTTTGTAATGCTACATAATACATGTCTCTGGAACAGAAATCTGTTAATGATTGTGCACAGATATCTTTAGTAGTGTAGATACATGCTCTAGGCTTGTCATGCCGAGAGTTGTAGAATAACTTACCTTTAGGTTGTTTAGGCCTTTGATTTACCAGCACCAACCCACGGCTATTGAATTAGGGCTATGGGTCCCTTGAGCTCCAATCACTTGAGTAATTGAGCCGACGCAGTTTCGCTGTGGTGGAGGTTGGCCGCACGAGGCTAGTTTTGGGCGACGACACGCCATCATTGATCACGTACTCCGTCGCCGCCCAAAAATAAGCCTGCCAGCAGATATCGGGTCTCATCGTCAGCTACCGAGTCGGAGTTGGACGGCAAAGCAGCCCTCCTCGTCACTCAGTAAACTGCCGCGGAGCTCGATCTCTACTGGGGCTCGACTCGGTTGTGCAGTCCGTTTTCACTGGTTTTGGGGTCCAGTGATTCTGCGCCCCGGTGTCCATGGTACCAGTATCCGTGGCTTCTGGGTTGTTTTTCGCCTCTTTGCTCGGTGGAGTATCATAAAATTTCCCTCCACGACCCTGAAATTTTACGCTCCACATACATATGCGAGGCGGCGTCCGGCTTTCAACAGGGTCGGAATATTGTCCTCCGGCACCGAAACAACGAGAAATCACCCGTCCGTCTGTTTATCGGCCTTGAGCAACAGCCAATCTTTTATATTTACCCAGCGGTTCTGGTACGCCAGCAAACGCCCAATGTCGCGTGAGTCTTTCCAGGCCCCCTGGGCGACTGAGATGAGGATACCACATTTGACCCTTTGTGGTATCTCTGACTGTTTATTGATGACAAGCGAGGTGTTGGATTTAAGGTCGAGGGTAGCGATGTTCCCCTTCAACCAATCCAAAGCCTTCTGGTCGTCGCACCACAGCCTTTGGACACCCTCCGTGTAGACGGGTTTGCCTCTTAAGACTGGGCCCAACGCTTCAGAGTCTTGGCTACTCCAAGCCTCACTGATGATCTTCCCCTAGATACCTACGAGGATGTCGTCAGCTACTTCTTTTGTGATGTGACCTGTACGCGCTCACGTTTGGGCCACTCACAATTCAGCGTTAACTGCGGAAGCATAGCTGATCTTTGCAGCCTTGGATTGCTGATCATCATCATCATCATCATCATTACAGCCCTTCCCAAGTCCACTGCTGAACATAGGCCTCCCCCAAGGAATGCCACAAAGCATGGTCCCGAGCCAACTGCATCCATTGACTTCCTGCATGTCTTACTAGGTCGTCACTCCTTCTAGTGGGCGGACGCCCTACACTTGCCGGTACGAGGCTGCCACTCGAGAACCTTTCTTCCCCATGCGTTGTCGGTTCTTCGAGCTATATAGCTGGCCCATTGCCACTTCAGCATACTAATTCTTTGGGCTATGTCGATTAGTCTGGTTCTATTGAGAGACGCAGAGACGCCGAGCATAGCCCTCTCCATAGCTCACTGAGCGACTTTGAGCTTCCTCATATGGCCAGCAGTGAATGACCACGTCTCAGATCCATAGGTCATTACTGGCAACACGCACTGGTTGTATAATCTAGTTTAAAGGTTTTCAGGTATGTCTGACGAGAAGATGTGTCGTAATCTCCCGAACGCTGCCCAGCCGAGTAGAATCCGTCGATTGACCTCTCGGTTAAAGTTGGACTTACCTAGTCGGACTAGTTGTTTCAGGTAAACATATTCGTCAACAACTTCAAGCTTAGTGCTCCCAACAACTACCGGCATAGGTGTGACATGGACGTTAAACATGATTTTTGTTTTTTCCATGTTCATCTTAAGACCTATCCGTTGGGAGACACTATTGAAGTCATTGAGCATAGTGCTTAGGTCCTCCAGCAATTCTGCCATAAGCACTATATTGTCGGCAAATCGAAGGTGAGTGATGTACTCCCAATTGACGTCAATACCGTATCCTTTCCAGTCCAGTAGCTTTAAAACGTCTTCCAATGTAGCGGTGAAGAGTTTCTGGGATATTACGTCACCCTGTCTTACACCTCTCTGCCGTTGGATAGGTTTCGTACTCTGGTTCTGTACTCGCATAGCCGTCGTAGCATTACTGTACAAACACTTCAGCACTTCGATATACCGACAGTCCACTTGGCACCGCTGAAGGGACTGCAGCATCGCCCAAATTTCGACGGAATCAAAGGCTCTCTCATAGTCCACATACGCAAGACAAAGTGGCAGATTGTACTGTTCGATCTTCTGTATAATTTGCCGAAGCGTATGTATGTGGTCTATGGTGCTAAAGCCTTTTCGGAAACCGGCTTGTTTGGGAGGCTGGAAGTCGTCGAGTCTGCTTGTGAGACGATTCGTAATGACTCTCGAAAATGGCACGTAGACGCGGCTCAGAAGGGAAATCGGTCTGTACTTCTTCAAGAGAGTGTTGTCGCCTTTCTTGAAGAACAAGACCACCGCACTTCTGCTCCACGCCTCCAGAGTAGTGCCAACATCGAGGACGGAATTAAAGAGCTTCTGAAGGACTTCAAGTATCGGTTTTCCACCCGCTTTCAGAAGCTCTGCTGTAACTCCATCCTCGCCCGGGGACTTGCCGTTTTTAAGGTGCTGGAGAGCCATTATAATCTCGCTCAGACTGACGTACGGGTTATCATCGGAATAGTGTCGGATAAGACTTGCTCTTGGATCGTTACTAATACTTGCGTGTGGCTCCCACGATGACGTGTACAGCTGCCCATAGAACCTCTCAATCTCACTCAAAATCTCAGGTGTCCCGGAAACGATACTGCCACATTCGGTCTTCAGCTTCAACAGTTGGCTCTTTCTGGCAGACAGATCTCTGACAAAGACTGGAGCCCTGGTTCCGCTCGATCGCTTCTTCAATACCAGCAGTATTAAAGTTGCGTAAGTCCCGCCGCATGAATTTGGAGATCTGTCTGTTCAGTTGCCTGTATGCTTTCAAATCTGCTAAAGACTGCAGCTTCAGTTCCCGTCTAACAGCCATGAGATTAAGAGCGTTATCGGAGATTTTTGTGTTCTTCTGCGGCGGGTCTTGCAAAACTTAGCTCTGACCGCATGGACAATTTCCATTAGCTTGTCATTCATCGTCCACTGCATTGCAATCGTCTAGGCACTGAAAACGATTTTGTAACTCGAGCTGAAAGGCTTCGGGACTTTGGATTAGAGCACGAGGATGGAGCGTTGACTTTTAAACGTGACCTTCCCAACTTAACGTTTAGGTTAAGTGTGCCTCTCACCATTCGATAATTGCCGGTTTTCATCCGCGCGATCACTGAAACATCACTGAACAGTTGTTGTCTAGTCGTCATAATGAAGTCGATCTCATTTTTGTCGAACTGTCGGGGCTCGACCAGATCCATTTCTGTGGGGCCGCTTCTGGAAGAAAGAGTTCATCATAAAGAGTCCCTTTTCTCGAAGTCGCCAGCTGCTGGCCCTTTGGGTTCCAGTTGCCCTAACGAATTTCCCTACTTTCAACTCACCGTTCTCTCTGTGCCTAGTTTTGCGTTGAAGTCTCCATTACACCATATAGTGGGTTCTTGAGGAATGCATGGCTCTAGAAATATCCTCATACATTTCCTCCACCTTTCATCGGAATGTGCCGAGGTTGGTGCGTAAACCCTATGACCTTTAGCGAATACCGTTTGGTGATTCTGAGTATGTACGCAACCTCGTCGACACTCCCAATCTTTACAACGTTGTTAACGAGACTGGACGATAAATCCGACACCTCCTTGACAGATGGTCGCCTCCGGTGATAGAACAAGTTGCCGGATTCGAGGATTACCGTGTCCCCTTTTGTGCCCGGATAATCCTCATATGCCAGTGCAACACTATTTCTATTGCTGTCGAGTCTCACCTTTTATGCTCGCCTCGGTGAGTTGGTCTCGTCTAGCCTTCCTTCCTTTTGGCTGCTCTTTCTTTACCAGGACGCTTGGCCGCTTTCTGCTTCCTGGCGGATTTCTAGGAATTGGTCCCTGCAGCCGCAACTTTCACTTGGGTTGATTGTTATCCTTCCACTTAATACGGCTGCTGGGTCCAGGTCCAAGCACCACAGGCACAGCAGCAGAAACGAGGCATTCCATAAAGTCTCATGGGTGACAACGCCTCAGAATTTTGATTCGTAGTCGAGGATAGATGTAGATGTCTGGGCCACAGCAACCACTTACCATCATGAGGACTGTGTGCTCATTTGTCACCATTATCCTATGAAAAAATCGCTCATTTTTTCAAAGGAACTTCTTTTATAAAAATAGGTTCAATTTTTATAAAAGAGATATTAAACTATATTGACATATCGGTTATTTCATTCCAATAAAAGTAGGATAAAACAAAAATATATTTTAGCAACATATATGTAGTCAGAGCACGTAATGGTCTAGATATTATAGCGAGATTATTATTTTGAACCAGTCGTGACAGTAAAGCAGAAAAACAAATAAGAACTACATTCTGTAATAATCTCGTTTATAGTGTGCTAACAAAATATAATATTGATTATCTAGTAGATAGACATGTAATACAATTTATATAACAACGGTCAGCAAAATTATTACAATGTAAATTTTATATTCGTAACCTGCTTTCTATGGATAAAGTTTGCATATGATCAACCTTTTATAGCATCTGCGATATATTTTTTACATTAACAAGTTTTGTGTGTTAGATTTTAAATCCTGTATAAGGACCATCATAAATATATACTGTTACTATTGTTGTATAAGCATTGATAGCCATATACTCGCAAATGAATTTCACAAAGTATCTGGCTAATAATGATTGTTCCTAATTAAATGGCTAAAATTAAATTGAATGAAATTAAATGAATGCTCAGGGTTGAGTCGTCCCTAATTCCACAGTACGTAATTAACACAAGTCGATCTCTCCGACTGTTCAGTACTAAACATTGCAGCGCAGCAGCCCAATGACCGCGTTAACAAAACTCACGCCCACTACTCTACTAACATTTGTTGCTGAGTAATCTTAGCGTTTAATGTAATTTTTATTTGTATTAAAATGTATAAATTGTAACGTTTTGTAAATAAAATTTCTTTCAACGCTGGACAACGACTTCGTTACTATCGCGGAGACTCCTGGTAAGGTCTCCTTCTTACTGCGGCCAAAACAGTCTTGTGAGTCTGTTTGAGATCAGTCTTGTGAGTCTGCTTGAGAGAATCCCATCATTTAAACCTGTTTCTGTCCGTCTTCTACCTTGGGTCCTGGTGCAGACATCCCGCACTTATCTAATTTACTTATGTATATTTATATAGGCTAGGGCTAGTTACTGTTAGGGACTGCTTGCTATAGAGAACTTAGTGTCTGTAGGGTCTAATACTCCTACCAAATTCATGTGCAGCCATGTAGTTGTGCTATTGAAGGGAAACTGGGTTAGTATTTGAACAAATAACTACCTGACTCTACATATTGGTCTTTGGAACCTAAATAAAATAAAAAATAAAAATATGACTGTCCATTTTGGTCCTTCGAGCCTAAATAAAATAAACCATAACTGACTGTACACCGACACCAAAAATTGTTGATTGCAATCAAATAATAAGCTCGGCGGTGAAAGATCATCCTCACGAGGAAACCTGCATGCCTGAGTAATCAAACATTTCGTGAGCATAAGACGTAGATCAAAACGCATTGCAACAACGTAACATACTAATTGCTCTATAACATTCTCAGAAATGATAAAAGACCTGTGTCGAGCAGCAGGGTGAACAAAGATGCTCGTAACCACAGCACATGATAAACGTTAGTAAAATAAATTTCTCTTAATTTTCAAGCATCTATCAAAATAAATGGATTAAGCAGTATAAAGGCTTATATCAACAACGCGGTCGACGATCAGCAAGTCGGTATGTACTAAAACCTCTAGAATTCAAGTATTCTCAAAGAAATTACGAAACTTTATCAACATTGCCTCGCCGCTGAATTTGATTTGCTATTCGATCTTAAGACCAAGTGTTTATTCGATTATTAAAGAAGATTCAATTTAGTCTAAAAGTATTTTGTAATTTTGGATTAAAATTTATATCTTAATGTGTAGTGTACTCTGTGTGTTAGTACAGAGGTGTTCTTTATATACCGCAGTACTGGAAATTTGATAGCGTTTTAGGCTTCAGTGTATTTCGCTTGTGGCGCGAAGACAGCGCCGCCATACTGACTAACAAACGAGGCCCTGATGATGAAAAATATATCGAAATATAAAAGTAAAGTCAGTTAGGTCCCACCGCTAGGCACAAGTCTCCTCATTTCATAGAGTGTTTTAGGGCTAAATAATGTCCGCCACGCTACGCCAATGCTTATTGGCGGACTTCACATTCTTTGAAATTTTATTTTATGAGATGCAATTCAAAAGATTGATTAAGCATTACAGTCTTACTAGTCTAGTCGTCGCGCGCGACTGCTGATCATGTGGTCCTGAGTGCGAATCCTGGTGGGGCCAAATCAGTTATTGGGTTTTTCTGTCAAGAAATCCTCAATAGCAGCCCAGAGCCAGCCTCGTGCTCAGAGAGAACGTAAAATCGTGTACGTAAAGTTCTTGCCTGATCTTTCGTCGTATTGAATTGCCGTCCTATCTATATCGTCCCATATAGGACTATGAAATTAACGAAAGAAAGTGCACTTGTGTTTACGCACAATCGTGCAATAAGATTCTGCCTTACGCAAATATCACGGCGGGCAGTTTCAATGAAAATTTAACACCGTTGAAACTAGCCGTCACCTAAATTTGGATTATAAAGTGAGCAACATTACCAACATGTATTAAAAGGTATTTGGGTATGTGCTCATTAATCATCATTAGGGAAATCTTTATTTTATACTATAATAAACTCACCTTCAAGTAAACGAAGACCAAAGGAACTCGAAACTCTTTTAAACATTCTCAGTTTTAATTAAAACTGATACGAAGAAAATATCTTAAACTTCCTCTCTGTTTACGTTGTTTTATAGCAAATTATTTGCAACTATTTCAAATATTTAAATAATGAAAATAACCAAAGACAGTTATACTTATATATAACTCATTTAACGTTAAAGATTTAGCATTTCATTATATTTTTATCGAATTATTGAATGTATGTATTAAATATAGTAATTGCTCTTAAAATTAAAATTTTACAATGTATGAGTAGCGGTTGATTTTACCAGCACTCTTTCTGCTTTAGAGGATTGCATCTACTCAAACGGGGATTCTGTTTGTAGATACCGTCCTCTTATACGAGTATATTACTACCGCTAACCTGTAGTGTACTTACTACATATTATGGTCTGAAGGGTATAGAGAGCCAGTGTTTTTAGTTTTAAAATGCAACCAACAAAATCATATTTGCACTTTGCGATAAAATTAAATGCTAACAATCTTTAAAAATAATAGTAATCTGCACCATCCATTCCTTTTCTAAGCTGCGTCTACTAGCATTACCTTTTTTGTCGCTTAATTTCGTAGTTATCTAATAGTAGAACCGATCAATACAAGAACTGTTTAATTTTCTGCATGTAATAAAATATAATGTATTATAAAACGCGTGGAGCGGCGAGGTAAGAGAATCCACGAACCCATATTATCTCGTGTGTGTCGTAAGAGGCGACAGTGGAAATGAAACAGAAGATGGGCAGCAGTATCTTCCTGATAACATCTCAAAATATTAAACACTGTGGTTGCCAACACGCCCGCCAAGCGTCGCTATTATGTCAAATATTGAAATATATGAGGCAATCTGGCTTTGATACTTTGTAATGAATGAATGATAAATAAAATGCTTATTGTTTAAAACTCTGCAACCAAACCATTTTATGTTTTCAACTCGAAGTGAGTTGAGTACTAACAGAAAATAACAACTGATTTTGAATAGTACTAACAGAATGCACTAGTGAAATACATTTTCAATTTTATGTTATTTCAGATAAATATAATTTTCTATTACATCCGTCGTTAAAAAGAGAATTTTAAGTGACCCCACGGGAAATAACAAGTGTATTCAGTAAGGTATTGATTTACTTCTGTGTATTTATGGAGTGATATCACCGTGTAGCGGCAGTGTTACAATTACCACTACCCCATATCGTCCCGTGGGTATTGTAGTAAGTTGCGACATAGGGAAACTGAAACCGAGTATAGGCAAGAGCATCTTCCGTGTTGAACATGCAAATAATAATTATATGAAACAAATTTGTTTATATTATTATTTATAAACTTAAATATTGCTTTGTTTATTGATTTTCTTAAGTCGATTTTTTAGATTTAAAATTTGATTTTTTTAATCTGGCGTTTAAGAACGTTTGTTTAAATTAACGTTATCTGAAACCTCTTAATGCCCTTCACAATTTTTTTATTAAAAATCGTTATGTCCACACTAGGACTTTCTCCTGTATCGTGCGGGCAGTTTACATACATAAATTTCACAAGGACAAATATCCAGACCCGGAACATTTATTTGTAGGCCATACAAATACTTGTTCCGTGCGGGATTCGAACCCACAGCCCTTAGCGCTGCAACTCATTGCTAAGTCACTGCGCCACGTAGCCGTCTTTTTTTTTCTTTTTTTATTAACGAGTGATAAAATATTTTTATTCAATTCAGGAATATTATCTCTATGACATTTAAAAATTATCAGCAATTGTCGGCAATAAATCTACATAATTTGTAATATTTCATGTTTTAATTTTAAGCACTTTCCTATTTTTAATGAAATAATATTTGAAATTGAATTATCTAAAAATAATTGTGTGACAAATAATAACCAAACGTGTGACATACCAATATTGTTAACATCTTTGTATAACTGTTTCAAGCAAATATATAATTTAAAATTTTATTCCATTTCAACTTAAAGTAGATGAACAGATAAAATAAGATATATTTCATGAAAAAATCAGATGAACATTTTGCGAATTAATTCAGCTAAAAACTAACTAATCTATCTTTTCCCTTGCTCTCACAGGGCACACGGCGTGCTACCATTACTTATTTCCTGTGATCTCACATAGAACGTTATTAGTGTACTGTTTTCCGTGTTTATTTTATTTAACTTTTAACCCACCAGACAAGTTTAATTGCTTTCTAACTCTCTTGTACGAAACATCTTTAGCTGACTACATTATTATTATGTATTTAAGTAACATGAGATAATATGGATGATGATCTAATCTGTTACCTGATGACCTATTAAGTATATTTATAGTATACAATATGCAACAGCCGTGTAATCTTTATTCGTCTTTGGAACAGTCATATGAGACCTCTGATTTCTATGGGGTATTAGACTGGTTATCTTGTATTTGGAGATAATTTAGTGTTCAAATATGGACAAGTACTAAAGAAAATCAGGAAGCTATATATTTAATTCATAGAATTATGCATGTAGCCAGCCCCTTAGCAACTTCCATAATCGCCTTTAATTCCTCATTGTTAATCAAAGCTTTCGGACGACCACGGAGTTAATTTTTACATACATACATAATAAACGTATTAATGATGACGAAAAAGATTCAAATGCGATGAAAACATAACGAAAATCAATAAACAAATGAATCATTCAGACATAATCATCATTCACGATTGACACATAGACACGTCAATCGTGAATGATTCATTCATTTGTATTGTTCATTGTATCAAAGTATTGATGATTGCAATTACATTTTTGAGCATTTCGGATCAAACGATTGACAGGACCTACGACCAAAGAGTATAGTAATGTCCAACGACCAACATTATCGGGCGGGTCTCACAGATCACAGAGTACTGAAACTCGAAATTATCCATTTTAGTGATCGACCTGAATAACCCGGTTCAAAAGGAATCAATACTTGAATGATCTGATCACTAGTAATGAATGAATGACACATGTCACAAATGACTAATTTTGTAAAAGAGTTTAAAATTATTTTAATTTGAAATGGGCAGTACGGCAGAAAGGCAATTTCATAGGTTAAGTAAGTATAAGACCTATTATTATATTGGTATAACATAGGTATTAGCATTCAATTGGTATGCGTTTAAAATATATTATACTGTAAAATTGTAGTTACACCCGACTGCCCCAGAAGAAGGGTAATGTTTTTGTTTGTAGTGTGTGTGTATGTATACACACTTATAAACGTAGATGTGTGTCTAATTCATTGTCACGTTTAGCCTTAATGGCTTGATAGTTTATGTTATAACAAATAAGGCGTCGTTAGAATCGTCTTCATTTGTTCTATAGTAAACTATTTTACGCAGTCGGGTTGTTCAAATATTGTTTAACAATTTAGTTTGTAAAAAGATTCTATCTTACACTAAAATAACCGTGACAGCTGAGAATGTTTTGCCACGTGCTCAGTGTTGAGACTTTTGAGTGCTGTAGAGATCTGTTTAGATTTTTTAATGAATATCTCCGCTCCGCTACATTCACAGCCGGACCAGTGTCAAAATTGTACCGACGGTAGGCTGTTTAAAGGTAAAAGGGGATTAAAGATACATATCAAACGATGCCATAGTAAAAGTATTTCGGCTTCACAACCTACCGTAGAAATTCATAACTCTATTAGTAATTCCTCTAATGACACAAATTTTTCCCTTTTTTCGGACCAAATTTACAATTATCATTTTAATGTACCAGTGGTTAAAAGAATTCCTAAAGGTGCGAGGATGCAGTTTGCTAAAGCATTGTCATGCACTATTCAAAATTGTTTCACTAATAGTGAAAAGAGTTGGCAAAAATTATTTACTTTCGCGTATTCCCATTTTCATTTTGATAAAACAATAAATAAATCAATTACGTCTCAACTAAAAGAGACATATTTTCAAAATTTAGATTACCCAATTAATACTCATTTATCTCGACCACGACCTAAATTTGATTTAAAAAAAGTAGTTGAGTCGAAAGTAATAGATGGCGACTTAAAAAATGCATCCCGTATTTTATTCTCAGACGACATCCTGGCTCGAAACTCTTGAAAGCCTTCGTCAGAAACATCCTTCGGTCAATCCTTTTTAGAAACCAAGACTTCTATGCAACCTTAACAAATTTCTGAAAAAGACACTTTAGAAGCAATTATGTTATTGAACAATTGCTTATGGCATTGACGGAATTACCTCAACATCTTAAAGATCTTGAAGTGCTTTTGCCGGTGACGCCGGCGGAGTACTTCTTAATGACATTACAAAATTATGTAACTTTGTGCTTGCAATATTAATCCAAATTTGATCCATTCCTATATGGGGCAAGATTATGTGCCTTCAAAAAAAGGATAACGTTATCCGTCCCATTGTTGGTTCCACATTTGACGCTTAACTTCAAAATTAGCTTGCAGGCACATAATCTGTAACCTTAAGACAAAATTTCAGTCTACTCAACTAGGTTTTGGCACTAGAGGTGGCTTTGAGGCGGCGGTACATTTAGTGCAACATTTTAACAAACTCTGTGTTCTTGTGAACGTTGACCTAAGGAATGCTTTTAACTCTATCGATAGGATAACCCTGCTGAAAGAAGTGGCTAACAATACCCCCGAAATTTATCACTACGTTTGGCAATGAATGTTACAGTCGAAATACTAACTTGTTTTACGAAAACCATGTTATCGATTCTGCAGTCGGTGTTCAGCAGGGTGACCCACTAGGTCCAGCACTTTTCAGTTTGGGAATTCAACCCATTATTTCAAATTTGAAATCCAAGCTGAATGTCTGGTACCTGGACTACGGTACAATGGGAGGTAGAGCAGATCACGTCCTCAGTGATCTTACTCATATTTTTCGAAATTTTAAAAATATTGGTCTTGAACCAAATAGCAATAAATGTGAAATATTTTTTCCAACAATTTATTTATCAGAGACACTAATTCAAAATTTCAACCATATTTCTCGGGAATAAAACTGTCAATACGGAATCGCTATACCTTCTAGGTGCCCCGTTGTTTTTCGATAGTATTAAATCTGTTTTAAAAACAAAATTTGATCAGTTTTTAAACCACGTTGATAAACTATATAAATTGCCCCACATTGCGCTTACTATTTATAATATTGTCTCCTTGTAGCTAGATTTACATACTTACCTCCCTCGAGTCCAGTCTGAAATGTTCGGATATTTTAAAAGATATTGATAATAATTTTAAAATAGCTATAGAAAAATTCTAAATTTAACTTTAAATACAACAGCCTGGATTCAGGCTACTTTATCTATAAAATTTGTGGTATTGTGTGAGAAATCTTTCTAGCGTTGCATTGCCTGCTTTCCTTGCTTCCGTGCATAGTGTCAGTAATTTATGTAACATAATTTTAAATAATAGTAGACCTGTGCTTTTGCAGACATGGCGAGCGCTCTGTCCCGGCGATAATGTTCCAATCGAAGTTAACCAACAAAAATAGTGGGATATTCCGTTGGTACAGAGGTACAGAAAGATTTGTTTCATAATTTCCATGACCAAGATAAGGCACGCCTTCTAGCTGTTTCGACTAAGGAATCTCGTCACTGGTTACACGCTTTACCATCAAGTAATCTCGGCACATTACTTGATGGAAAGCTTCGCACATCGCTGTGGGAATCCGACTAGAGCGGCGATTTGTCAACCCCATCAGTGCCCCTGTGGTAGCAGCGTCGACAAGTTTGGGCTCCACGGACTTTCTTGTAAGAAAAGTGCTGGTAGGTTTTCACGGCACGGTTCTTTGAACGATGTTATCCGAAGGGCTCTTGTGAGCCTTGTGGAATATTTAGAGACGATGGCAGGAGACCCGACGGTATGACATTGGTCCCTTGGGAGAGGTAAAGCCCTAGTGTGGGATGCTACGCGTGAACACTTTGGCGGCCTTTCATCTCAGGGTACCTCGTTTAGAGCCGGGGTGGCATCAGAGGCAGCTGAACTGAGTAAGTGGCGCAAATATGAGTCTCTGAGAGATGACTACATATTTGTGCCATTTGCTGTAGAGACTATCGGTCCGTGGGGTCCACGTGCGGTGAAGTTCTTAACCCTTTAATTCCATGTCCAATCTAATGCATTTTTCAGTTTTTCCTATCTTATTCAATTAATAGACGTTTACTAAAGCCACAAATAAAGTTAATTTTTTTATACTGTCCCCTTCCGTTTTATGAGGAGGTCACCTACAGGTGACACTGGGCATGCTATACGACTTATGGTTTTAGCATTATTTCAGGAGTAAAACACAGATTTTTATTTATTTATTAGAATGTTTATTTACAAAATCGTTAAAAAGAACAAAGAACTAAATTTAATCTATCTTACGCCTATTTATTGTGGAAAATATACCAACATTTTAGATGCAAACCGATATTACATTTACTGCACATTTTCTAGTGCGTTGATGACACCGCATCTTCGTTGTGAACAGTCGACTTGTGCATGATCATCTGCAGTTCCTGCGTTTCTCACTTCATTAGGCACTCTCAGTTGCAGAGGGCGCCACAAGCAAATTTCGGTTCGAAGGTTTTCCGTACATTGCTAGGTAAGTTGTCACCACATTTTCCGGAAATCACAGTAGGACCAGTTAGTATCTGACTGCCTTTTGATCAGCCACGCATTTTGGCAAGCTGCATCTAATCCAAATGCAAAAGAGAGGAACCACCATTTTTACCCCGTAGAGCTACTCTCATAGAGTCAACATTTTCGTCAAAACGGTCGACTCCGCCCATGTATTTGTTGCATTTTATAATAGCTGGGCAATTAACTTATTTTGGCCCTTATCAACAAATCCAATTCGATCTACTTTTGTAATAGGATCTAATCCATGGCAGTTGGATAAAATGGTCACAATGTTGTTGTCATGCCATTTGCGACAATAATCCTCAGATGCTTTATGATATAACTTTCCTCTGGTTCTTTCTTCATCTCTTTGGAATTCAGAAGTTTGCAGTTCTAAGCGATTTTCATGAACAGTTCCAGTGCCTCCTATATTCTGCTCTCGCAAATATTTTATCAAAGGTAAACCAGTAAAAATTATCAAAATACAAGTTATATGGTCCCAACTCTTGTGGCAATCTTTCATGAAGTTCTAAGACAACAGCAGCACCTAAGCCCAAGTCAGATTGCATCTTGAGACTGGGACCAGACGCACCCTGATAAGGCTCACAATTTACTAAATACCCATGGCGAGTAGCGGCTGACCAAAGCTTGTAACCAAATCTAATGGGTTTTCCGTGTATGTTTGCTTGGTACCGTGCCTCCCAAAATATGGTACTATAGTTTCGTCAATCGAAATATGAGAGGCCCGCTCTCCTGAAGTTTGCTGTGAAATTTTATTCAGTTTCGTGAAATATTCTCGAACTTTAAAATTTGTCATTGGATGGCAGAGATGTACTGTCGCAAAGATGAATATATTGCTGAATTTCGAAAACCTATTACGCCTAATGCTAGATGCTACTAAGTCATTGTGTGTGTCACTTTTACTTCCCAGAACATCCTCATATATTTGTCAAATACCCTGTCAGTAATAATATCGAAATATATACTCTAATTTCTCCGTAGTTACATTCAGAGTATGATTCCTTTGTAAGGCATAGATTGGACATCTCAACTATATAACTAATCAGTTCATCACTATAAAGCAATTCAAAACATTGGACAGGAGTCATCTCCTCCTGTAAGTGGGCAAAACTTCTTCATCTCGGTCTCCTTTACCACAAGTCGTAATAGAAGCAGTGGTTACATAATCGTACCATTTTTTACTGTATTTTCTTTTTTCATTTTCTTTCAGGCAGGCATGGATTCTTCTTCTTCTTCCTCGTCAAGATTTTCTCCAGACATGGAAGGGTGGTTCTGTCTCAACTTGAGATCGAAGGATGCGACTAGGAAGATGCAGGATATTAGCTTCATTTTCATCACCACTGTCTTCATCAGTTTACATCATGCCGTCGTCAGGAAATAAAATTATATCACCTTGGTCTCTTCGGCCTGCAACGCCTCGACAATCTCATCTAACGTCAACCTATAATAAAATGAAACAATTTGTATAAGCACAGCGATATAACCAACATATAACAAAGTTTTGTAAAACAGTAGAAACACATAATATATGCCCAGTGTCACCTGCAGGTGACACCGCATTTTAGGCGTTATAACAATACCACTTTTAGTTATTTTAATAAATACTTGTATATTATAGCATATATTAATTTTAACATTTGAAAAGAAAAACACAATACTTACGGTTTGGGCATTTTATTTTCACTTTTTCAATAGATCACAAAACGCAAGTTGATGCAATTACGCGCAAAATAACGTTGTGACATTGACAGTTGACGTATATGGTGTGTGTTTCAGATATAAAAATTGTCAAGTTTTACTCTTTGACATTACTACCATAGTGTTAGAATTAGAATAATAATATTTTCATGTGGTATAAAATAATGATTAAACTTCTGTCACCTACAGGTGACACTGGAATTGACGAGTTAAAGAACTCCATCCGCGGCTGGTCGTTGCTGCGGTGATAAGAGGGCTGGTTCTTTTCTCGCTCAAGGCTAAGTATAGCCATTCAGCGGGGAAACGCAGCCAGCGTTCTTAACACGATACCGCGTGGAGTAGGACTGTTTGATAATTCAATTACTAGTTTTAGTTTTATTTTATTATAGTTTTTAATATTGTATATATTAAAATATTGTATATTACGTTATTTAAATAAATGTTTTAACTTTTAGATCTGGCCTACTACATGACAATTTTCGCCATTTCACCGAAGTCACCAAATCTAAAATAAATACTTCCTTAAAGCAATTCTTACGATACTATTAATGACCGCAGAGTAAGATAATACACAATGGATAGCCATTGTGTATTATCTTACTCTGCGGTCATTGATTATAATATTTTAAAATACGCAGCAAATATTAAAGCCGAATATGCTTAGTAAGTAACTAAATTAAGGTAATAATTTCTTATGATTACACAAACACTACATATGGAAATAAAACTAGTTTTTACGGATTTTATCGTGTATATTAATTTATTTTATATTCCCGAAGTTTCGTGTAATAAATGTGTAGAATCGAAGCTCCGGGAATTCTGCAGTCTATAAGCATGTACAGGATTACTCCCGTCACTACATCAGATTTGATATACCGAAAATTCTCGCAAAAGAAAATCGATTCCTTCCAAGGATGATTCGCGAGGCTATTGAAATCAAAAATATCCTAATTTCAATAGATAAGATAGCTGCCATCTGCTTGGAATCCGATAATTAATAAATATTTGTTTTACAGTAGAGGGCCATAAGAGCAATGTATGATTTAAAACCTAACGAGTCGCTCAGACAAAAAAATTATGAAATTAATATATTAACTTTGACCTCTCATACATTTATGAAAATGTAATGTACGTATACAAAAGTTAAACTAGTTTTAAAAAATAAGTGATATTCATTCTGTAAATACTAGGAACAGACACAAGAGTCAGAAATTCATTCTTGGGGCAATGTATACGCTTTTAGAACAAAATTCCAAAATATACAAAATTTTACCTGCTCAAAGTTCAAAAACTTTATTAAACTAAGTTTGTATAAAAAGGTTTATTATAATATTAAGGAATTTATGAATGATAATAACCCCTGCGAATGAGGTGATCGCTACCAAGCTATTTCTAATTTATTTTGTGTTGCTAATTGTGTAACATACATGATTGTAAGCATATTTTTTAAGTCCCACAGGTTTCTTGCTGGTTCTCCCCAGGACAGAGGCTTTTTCCGAACCAGTGGTAAATTATACAAAATAGTGATTTTAAAGAAGTATTATTTATAATATATATTGAATAAAACAGTTTCTGTTTCTGTTTCTTAATAAAATTAAATCCCAACCCAAGCCTACAACTACGAGACTTCAAGATACCTATAAGTTAAGTATAAAAATTAATAATTTTAATCGTAAGGTAGCCGTGGTTGACTATGACATTTGGACGTCGAACACCTCAGCCCCCTGTGACCATGGGTACTGGAAAGTACTCGAGACGTCAGGAATAAGTTAATATACGCGATAAAATTCTTAAAAACTAGTTTTATTTCAATAAATTAAGGTACATAATCTTTATTTTTTCTTTTTTCGTCACCCCATAAAAGTGCTCGTCTGGACATAGGTCTAACGAATTGTAGGAAGAACTTTCCGTTATCACTACGGCCACGCTTGATAACCGGATTAGCAATCTAAGTACCAAATATCTCATGCGTTTAACACTACTCCCCCTCACTGGTCGGGGTTTTATTGCGGTTATTTTCCATCTGGCATATATATATATTGCCACTGAAGTCACGATATCATCATTAGTGACAACTATGAGAAAAGCCAGAAAGACTTCCACCTCGATATATTTACAAATTTAAAATAAGTGCCTGGTAACGAGGAGCACCAGCTAAGGTGCTATAGGCTTGGTAATTTGGCCACTAATCCGCCAGCCACGCGTAGCGATTATATCCAGCAGTGGACTTTTACCGTTACAGTTACAGCCTATCAAAAGTCTTGTGCTGAATATAGGCCAACCCCATAGATTGTCTCATAGGGGGATATTTTCAATAGTTTTCAGATTTTCAGGTGGATTGGTAACCGTAGTTTTTATTTTTAGTTGTTATTAGAACGTTATTTCTCATCTCCTGGTTTGTTTCCTCTGTCATCTTTACAACAACTACGAAACGATTGGGTGAGTGAATATTTATGGGCTGATAAAGAAGAAGGAACGAGACACACAAAACTGCCAACTCGATGATTATCGCAGTAGTATAAAAATTTTAGTTCTAAAATAAGTCACGAACATCTTTCTCTACAAAACTAATAACACGATTTCAACTATCAACCTCGTATTTATACAATACGGTGCCTTCAAAGCCAA
Source organism: Parnassius orleans (assembly GCA_029286625.1). NCBI lineage: Eukaryota > Metazoa > Arthropoda > Insecta > Lepidoptera > Papilionidae > Parnassius > Parnassius orleans. The sequence continues at coordinate 52,511 of JAGSMP010000892.1, forward strand.
ACGATGCCTCATATCTAGGCCCATCATGCATACCAAATGGATAAGTGACATTTGCATCGACTCTAAGGACATGCAAATTGAATGACTACCGTAAATGTTGCGTTGTCTTAAGTTTCCATGTAACAAATATTATGCCTGTTCCTTTATGCTTGGAATAAATTCTTAGGGTTTTCCATGTTACTTAGGCTGTTTGTAATTCAAACAAATATCAAGTTAGAATAATAACGAAATATATTAAAGTTTAAAATATTCTCTTATATTTATCTTATATTATATCTGTAAAAAATATATTTCTTCTTCTGCGAATTACATAAAATGATACGTTATAATCTAACACAGTTGATGTATAGCTATAAACCTGCAACCCTGCAAGGATATCTTATTTAGGTACCGATGTGGAATGAACCGCCATACAAAGAGAAGCAAAATAGCATTTATCCCCTGCCTTACATTTATGCGTATTTAACTTCGTAAACAGACATTTAAATAACATTAATTATTTTTTCATTTTGTTTGAATAATATATTAATATGTAAAACTAAATTTTTACCCGCGACTTCGCTCACGTGGGTTTCAATATACGATCATCATTAATATATACTGTTCCGTGGCCAAATTTAGCAAAATTGGATCACTTGTAGAGTCACCTCGGTGTCTGTGTCTCTATGTCTGTTTGTCACAGGATAAGATAAGATAAGATAAGAAAACGACGGGCTGTTTTCCGCAACTCCAGGTCTAAGCGCGTATTTTGCGTGTGGGCAGGAATAATGCAATTATTCGAGCCATGAAATCTCCCCGAAGAAGTTCAACAGGCCTTTCATGTTACAAGCAACTTCGGGGAGTGATCCCGGTGTGCTGAGATGTTTAGCCCTGTACGCAGCGACCTCCGGATATGTCAGCTACACGTGGGTGGCCGCTTTTTCTCCCTCATACATGCCCTGCACAGGGGTCTATCTAACACCTATGGTAAACAAATGTTTATTAAAGGAGCCATGTCCTGTGATAGCACTTGTTACTATTCTGATTCTGGCTTGTTCAACCTTTGTTAAACGACTGTTTATTTCAGGCAGGGCTCTCAGCTTGTCAACAGTCTACAATTTTTCCAAAGCTGAACGTGTTGGTTAATGAAGTTTTGTACCAGTGAATGAACGTTACAAAGGGGATTGGTATGATTAGTTCCGCCCATAGTGGCCAGAGCTGATCCTCCTCCAGCCGTCTACTGTGCCGTTGCTACTGGATCCACTGTGTCCCTTTATACATTGCATAGTCACATTGTTGTGTTTACATACCGTCGCGAGTACCATACTAATCGTATGGTACTCGCGACTAATGTATGATGGCATTCATACATTAGTTGCGAGTTTACCACATTGTTGAGTTTAGCACCGTATGTGATCATGGGCCGAAACACGATTTTGTATAACCACAGTATAATTTTTTGCGTCAGACCCCATCGTTTACCCATCATGTTTTTGCATTGCCAGAAAGTAATACTAGCCTTGTTGAGTTTTTTTCTATGTGTTTATTCCAGTTCAGTTCAATGTCCAAGGTAAGATCTAAATATTTTACCTCAGAGAATAGCTGGAATTTTGTGCTTAAGTGACTTGGGAGGTGATAGGTATTCATTCGTTTTGTGTGAACATAACTAGAACCGTTTATTTGGGTTAACGGTTGTCATATTCTGCATCATCTCTCACTATACGAGAGCCGCTTGGTCAGGTCGTACAGCATGCTTGCTGTCTTTCAGAGACCAGTATTGTCAGCTCATCTGCATAAGCTACGGTGTAGAAGATTGGCATTTAATTTGCTGATGAGTTCATTAATGACCATATTCCACAGGAGAGGTGAAAGAACCCTCGGGCATCCTTTCTTGATCTGGATTATTTGAGATTCACCAGCAATATTTATTGTTCGTGTACTGAGCAAGTTTACTATCCAGTCAATCAGTGCCAGTTCAAATTTGTCCAATTAGCGCAGCTTTTATGTTGGGGAAGTTCGTTCTGTCAAAAGCACCTTCTATATCTATGAAGGAACCTAGACATATTGTTTTGTTTTGGATGGCCTTTTCAATCTTTGTTATTACCTGGTGAAGTGCCGATTCTGTCGATTTACCTAAGCTATGGCGTGTTGCTTATCGTGTAGCGGTAAGTTCATTAGAACCGACCCCCTTACTTCCCTTTGACACATCCTCTCCATCGTCATTAGGAGAAAGGATGTGGGGGCTAATGGGTCTATAGGGTTTAGGCTCTGACCTGGTTTGGGTATGAATGTAACTTTCCCTTCCCTCCACACCCTAGGAACATATTTAAAAGCCAGACATGTTCTCATTATGGCAACAAGTCTTACTATTAGGCTTTACCCCCACTGTAGGAGCCAGGAATATGCCGTCAGGTCCCTGCTGCCTTATAGGGAGGAAACTGAATGGCCAATGCATTTTATCCATCGTTACCACTCTTTCTAAATTCCAGTCTTCTGCTGTGGTGGTATCAGTATATCGTCATGCCGGTTTATCCCCTGAGTTACGCAGCAACCTGGGAAGTGCGTTTCAATTAGGATGTGTTAGGTTTCATCCAGCGATGTTGAGTAGCTTTCGTCGGGTTTCTTTAGAGAGATGGATCCCGGCGTGTTTTGTTTAGCTAGGATTTTCCTTATCCGATTCGCTTATTCACAGGTTTCTATGTTACCACAGAACTTACCCCACCCTGTTGAGCGTCGATACTGATACATTTTTGTACTCAGACTTAGCTTTCTTGTATAGTAGCCGTCTTTATCCATTGAAGTATTCATGGCCTATTTAGGCTTTTACCTTCACGTTTTCTATCTAGTTTTCACCCCACCTCGGTTGCTTCTCAGCATGCCTTGGTGGATGATTCTTGACATGATTCATGGTAGCTATCCGTCATGGCTTTAGTAACAGATGCTACCTGTTCTTCTAGGAGCCACTGATCTGCTATAGTGTTTGTCCTCAAACCCGCGAGCGAAGAGGTCAGCCTGTTAAGGTATTTTGTTTTATCCATCTTGGGATTTCCCATGATGGTAGTAGGGATATCGTATTACGAATATTGTTTACGAAACGGATCCATCTATGGTCTGAGCAGTTCTCTGACACATGTCATTCCGTAATTAGTTTAGCCGCTCTTTTGTTACAAGTGAAAGATCGATTATTGCTCGACAAAGTTTGTTTATGAAGAGTCGGTTCGGAACCTGTATTTAAAATGGTTAAGTTAGTGTTAAAAATATTCAATTAACACATTCATTGGGTTTTCCATTTGAATTACCTCGTTCATTGAGTTTTACATTCCCCAGAGGATGATGCGCGATGGAGTCCGTCCCGATCACACCCTAGTCCAGTTCTCGCAGAATTTCACCAGCCTGACGAGGTCATGAGGGGAGGAGTGTCTTCTCCGGCATGTAGACCGAGGCAACGACTATTCCCTCCTATGTGTTTTGTAATGCTACAATGTTTTGTAATGCTACATAATACATGTCTCTGGAACAGAAATCTGTTAATGATTGTGCACAGATATCTTTAGTAGTGTAGATACATGCTCTAGGCTTGTCATGCCGAGAGTTGTAGAATAACTTACCTTTAGGTTGTTTAGGCCTTTGATTTACCAGCACCAACCCACGGCTATTGAATTAGGGCTATGGCTCCCTTGAGCCCAATCACTTGAGTAATTGAGCCGACGCAGTTTCGCTGTGGTGGAGGCTGGCCTGCACGAGGCTAGTTTTGGGCGAAGGACACGCCATCATTGATCATGTACTCTCCGTCGCCGCCCAAAAATAAGCCTGCCAGCAGATATCGGGTCTCATCGTCAGCTACCGAGTCGGAGTTGGACGGCAAAGTGCAGCCCTCCTCGTCACTCAGTAAACTGCCGCGGAGCTCGATCTCTACTGGGGGCTTCGACTCGGTTGTGCAGTCCGTTTTTTCACTGGTTTTGGGGTCCAGTGATTCTGCTGCCCCGGTGTCCATGGTACCAGTATCCGTGGCTTCTGGGTTGTTTTTCGCCTCTTTGCTCGGTGGAGTATCATAAAATTTCCCTCCACGACCCTGAAATTTTACGCTCCACATACATATGCGAGGCGGCGTCCGGCTTTCAACAGGGTCGGAATATTGTCCTCCGGCACCGAAACAACGAGAAATCACCCGTCCGTCTGTTTATCGGCCTTGAGCAACAGCCAATCTTTTATATTTACCCAGCGGTTCTGGTACGCCAGCAAACGCCCAATGTCGCGTGAGTCTTTCCAGGCCCCCTGGGCGACTGAGATGAGGATACCACATTTGACCCTTTGTGGTATCTCTGACTGTTTATTGATGACAAGCGAGGTGTTGGTCGAGGGTAGCGATGTTCCCTTCAACCAATCCAAAGCCTTCTGGTCGTCGCACCACAGCTTTTGGACACCCTCCGTGTAGACGGGTTTGCCTCTGAAGACTGGGCCCAACGCTTCAGGTCTTGGCTACCAAGCCTCACTGATGATCTTCCCTGGATACGTACGAGGATGTCGTCAGCTTTTCTTTGTGATGTGACCCACGCGCTCACGTTTGGGCCACACACAATTCAGCGTTAACTGCGGAAGCATAGCTGATCTTTGCAGCCTTGGATTGCTGATCATCATCATCATCATCATCATTACAGCCCTTCACAAGTCCACTGCTGAACATAGGCCTCCCCAGGAATGCCACAAAGCACGGTCCCGAGCCACTTGCATCCATTGACTTCCTGCATGCCTTACTAGGTCGTCACCTTCTAGTGGGCGGACGCCCTACACTTGCCGGTATGAGGCTGCCACTGAGAACCTTTCTTCCCCATGCGTTGTCGGTTCTTCGAGCTAATAAGGGCCCATTGCCACTCAGCATACTAATTTTGGGCGTCGATTAGTCTGGTTCTATTGAGAGACGCAGAGAGACGCCGAGCATAGCCCTCCATAGCTCACTGAGCGACTTTGAGCTTCCTCATATGGCCAGCAGTGAATGACCACGTCTCAGATCCATAGGTCATTACTGGCAACACGCACTGGTTGTATAATCTAGTTTAAAGGTTTTCAGGTATGTCTGACGAGAAGATGTGTCGTAATCTCCCGAACGCTGCCCAGCCGAGTAGAATCCGTCGATTGACCTCGGTTAAAGTTGACTTACCTAGTCGGACTAGTTGTTTCAGGTAAACATATTCGTCAACAACTTCAAGCTTAGTGCTCCCAACAACTACCGGCATAGGTGTGACATGGACGTTAAACATGATTTTTGTTTTTTCCATGTTCATCTTAAGACCTATCCGTTGGGAGACACTATTGAAGTCATTGAGCATAGTGCTTAGGTCCTCCAGCAATTCTGCCATAAGCACTATATTGTCGGCAAATCGAAGGTGAGTGATGTACTCCCAATTGACGTCAATACCGTATCCTTTCCAGTCCAGCTTTAAAACGTCTTCCAATGTAGCGGTGAAGAGTTTCTGGGATATTACGTCACCCTGTCTTACACCTCTCTGCCGTTGGATAGGTTTCGTACTCTGGTTCTGTACTCGCATAGCCGTCGTAGCATTACTGTACAAACACTTCAGCACTTCGATATACCGACAGTCCACTTGGCACCGCTGAAGGACTGCAGCATCGCCCAAATTTCGACGGAATCAAAGGCTTCTCATAGTCCACATACGCAAGACAAAGTGGCAGATTGTACTGTTCGGTCTTCTGTATTTGCCGAAGCGTATGTATGTGGTCTATGGTGCTAAAGTTTTCGGAAACCGGCTTGTTCGGGAGGCTGGAAGTCGTCGAGTCTGCTTGTGAGACGATCGTAATGACTCTCGAAAATGGCACGTAGACGCGGCTCAGAAGGAAATCGGTCTGTACTCTTCAAGAGAGTGTTGTCGCCTTTCTTGAAGAACAAGACCACTGCACTCTGCTCCACGCCTCCAGAGTAGCCAACATCGAGGACGGAATTAAAGAGCTTCTAGGACTTCAAGTATCGGTTTTCCACCCGCTTTCAGAAGCTCTGCTGTAACTCCATCCTCGCCCGGGACTTGCTGTTTTAAGGTGCTGGAGAGCCATTATAATCTCGCTCAGACTGACGTACGGGTTATCATCGGAATAGTGTCGGATAAGACTTGCTCTGGATCGTTACTAATACTTGCGTGTGGCTCCCACGATGACGTGTACAGCTGCCCATAGAACCTCTCAATCTCACTCAAAATCTCAGGTGTCCCGGAAACGATACTGCCATTCGGTCTTCAGCTTCAACAGTTGGCTCTTTCTGGCAGACAGATCTCTGACAAAGACTGGAGCCCTGGTTCCGCTCGATCGCTTCTTCAATACCAGCAAAGTTGCGTCCCGCCGCATGAATTTGGAGATCTGTCTGTTCAGTTGCCTGTATGCTATCAAATCTGCTGAAGACTGCAGCTTCAGTTGTCGTCTAACAGCCAAGAGATTAAGAGCGTTTTCGGAGATTTTCGTGTTCTTCTGCGGCGGGTCTTGCAAAACTTAGCTCTGACCGCATGGTCAGTTTCCACGAGCTTGTCATTCATATCGTCCACGACATTGCAATCGTCTAGGCACTGAAAAAGATTTTGTAACTCGAGCTGAAAGGCTTCGGGACTTTGGATTAGAGCACGAGGGGGATGGAGCGCTGACTTCATTAAACGTGACCTTCCCAACTTAATTTTTATGTTCAGTGTGCCTCTCACCATTCGATAATCGCTGCCGGTTTTCATCCGCGCGATCACTGAGACATCACTGAACAGTTGTTGTCTAGTCGTCATAATGAAGTCGATCTCATTTTTTGTCGAACCGTCGGGGCTCGACCAGATCCACTTCCTGTGGGGCCGCTTCTGGAAGAAAGAGTTCATCATAAAGAGTCCCTTTTTCTCCATGAAGTCGGCCAGCTGCTGGCCCTTTGGGTTCCATGTCCTAATCCAATTTCTACTTTCAACTCACCGTTCTCTCTTGTGCCTAGTTTTGCGTTGAAGTCTCCCATTAACACCATATAGTGGGTTCTTGAGGAATGCATGGCTCTAGAAATATCCTCATACATTTCCTCCACCTCTTCATCGGAATGTGCCGAGGTTGGTGCGTAAACCTGTATGACCTTTAGCGAATACCGTTTGGTGATTCTGAGTATAAGGTACGCAACCCTCGTCGACACACTCCCAATCTTTACAACGTTGTTAACGAGAGACTTGTGGACGATAAATCCGACACCTCCTTGGGACAGATGGTCGCCCTCCCGGTGATAGAACAAGTTGCCGGATTCGAGGATTACCGTGTCCTCCCCCTCTTTTTGTGCCTCGGATAATCCTTTAATATGCCAGTGCAACTTGTCTATTTCTATTGCTGTCGAGTCTCACCATTTTATGCTCGCCTTTCGGTGAGTTGGTCTCGTCTAGCCTTCCTTCCTTTTGGCTGCTCTTTCTTTTTTACCAGGACGCTTGGCCGCTTTCTGCTTCCTGGCGGATTTCTAGGAATTGGTCCCTGCAGCCGCAACTTTCACTTGGGTTGGATTGTTATCCTTCCAATCTTAATACGGCTGCTGGGTCCAGGTCCAAGCACCACAGGCAGCAGAAACGAGGCATTCCATATAAGTCCTCATGGGTGACAACGCCTCAGAATTTTGATTCGTAGTCGAGGATAGATGTAGATGTCTATGGGCCACAGCAACCACTTACCATCATGAGGACTGTGCTCATTTGTCACCATTATCCATGAAAAATCGCTCATTTTTCAAGGAACTTTTATAAAAATAGGTTCAATTTTATAAAAGAGATATTAAACTATATTGACATATCGGTTATTTCATTCCAATAAAGTAGGATAAAACAAAAATATATTTTAGCAACATATATGTAGTCAGAGCACGTAATGGTCTAGATATTATAGCGAGATTATTATTTTGAACCAGTCGTGACAGTAAAGCAGAAAACAAATAAGAACTACATTCTGTAATAATCTCTCGTTTATAGGTGTGCTAACAAAATATAATATTGATTATCTAGTAGATAGACATGTAATACAATTTATATAACAAACGGTCAAAAAATTATTACAATGTAAATTTTATATTCAACCTGCTTTCTATGGATAAAGTTAGCATATGATCAACCTTTATAGCATCTGCGATATATTTTTACATTAACAAGTTTTGTGTGTTAGATTTTAAATCCTGTATAAGGACCATCATAAATATATACTGTTACTATTGTTGTATAGCATTGATAGCCATATACTGCAAATGAATTTCACAAAGTATCTGGCAATGATTGTTCCTAATTAAATGGCTAAAATAAAATTGAATGAAATTAAATGAATGCTCAGGGTTGAGTCGTCCCTAATTCCACAGTACGTAATTAACACAAGTTCGATCCTCTCCGACTGTTCAGTACTAAACATTGCAGCGCAGCAGCCCAATGACCGCGTTAACAAAACTCACGCCCACTACCACTAACATTTGTTGCTGAGTAATCTTAGCGTTTAATGTAATTTTTATTTGTATTAAAATGTATAAATTGTAACGTTTTGTAAATAAATTTCTTTTCAACGCTGGACAACGACTTGTTACTATCAGGAGACTCCTGGTAAGGTCTCCTTCTACTGCGGCCAAAACAGTCTTGTGAGTCTGTTTGAGATCAGTCTTGTGAGTCTGCTTGAGAGAATCCCATCATTTAAACCTGTTTCTGTCCGTCTTCTACCTTGGGTCTCATGGGCAGACATCCGCACTTATCTAATTTACTTATGTATATTTATATGGTAGGGCTAGGGTACTAGTTACTGTTAGGGACTGCTTGCTATAGAGAACTTAGTGTCTGTAGGGTCTAATACTCCTACCAAATTCATGTGCAGCCATGTAGTTGTGCTATTGAAGGGAAACTGGGCAGTATTTGAACAAATAACTACCTGACTCTACATATTGGTCTTTGGAACCTAAATAAAATAAAAATAAAAATATGACTGTCCATTTTGGTCCTTCGAGCCTAAATAAAATAAACCATAACTGACTGTACACCGACACCAAAAATTGTTGATTGCAATCAATAAGCTCGGCGGTGAAAGATCATCCTCACGAGGAAACCTGCATGCCTGAGTAATCAAACATTTCGTGAGCATAAGACGTAGATCAAAACGCATTGCAACAACGTAACATACTAATTACTCTATAACGCTCTCAGAGATGAGACATGACCTGTGTCGAGCAGGAGCGTGAGCAAAGACTCCGTGCTTGTAACCACAGCACATGATAAAAGTAAGTAACATAAAATTCTCTTAATTTTTAAGTATCTATCAAAATAAATGGATGAAGCAATTTTAAGATTAATATCAAGAACGCGGTCGACGATCAACAAGACGGTATGTACTAAAACCTCTAGAATTCAAGTATTCTCAAAGAAATTACGAAACTTTATCAACATTGCCTCGCTAAATTCGATTTGCTGTTTGATCTTAAGACCAAGTATTTATCCGATTATTAAAGAAGATGCGATTTAGTCTAAAGGTATTTTGTAATTTTGGATTAAAATTTATATCTTAATGTGTAGTGTACTCTGTGTGTTAGTACAGAGGTGTTCTTTATATACCGCAGTACGGAAATTTGATAGCGCGTTTAGGTTTTCAGTGTATTTCGCTTGTGGCGCGAAGACAGCGCCGCCATACTGACTAACAAACGAGGCCCTGATGATGAAAAATATATCGAAATATAAAAGTAAAGTCAGAGGTCCCACCGCTAGGCACAAGTCTCCTCATTTCATAGAGTGTTTTAGGGCTAAATAATGTCCGCCACGCTACGCCAATGCTTATTGGCGGACTTACATTTCTTTGAAATTTTATTTTATGAGATGCAATTCAAAAGATTGATTAAGGGAGCATTACAGTCTTACTAGTCTAGTCGTCGTAAGCGCGACTGCTGATCATGTGGTCCTGAGTGAATCCCTGGGGCCACAAATCAGTTATTGGGTTTTTCTGTCAAGAAATCCTCAATAGCAGCCCAGAGCCAGCCTCGTGCCTCAGAGAGAACGTAAAATCGTGTACGTAAAGTTCTTTGCCTGATCTCTTTCGTCGTATTGAATTGCCATCCTATCTATATCGTCCTATATAGGACTATGAAATTAACGAAAGAAAGTGCACTTGTGTTTACGCACAATCTCGTGCAATAAGATTCTGCCTTACGCAAATATCACGGCGGGCAGTTTCAATGAAAATTTAACACCGTTGAAACTAGCCGCCGTCACCTAAATTTGGACATTATAAAGTGAGCAACATTACCAATATGTATTAAAAGGTATTGGGTATGCGCTCATCATTAGGGAAATCTTTATTTTATACTATAATAAACTCACCTTCAAGTAAACGAAGACCAAAGGAACTCGAAACTCTTTAAACATTCTCAGTTTTAATTAAACTGATACGAAGAAAATATTCTTAAAACCTCTCTGTTTACGTTGTTTATAGCAAATTATTTTGCAAACTATTTCAAATATTTAAATAATGAAAAATAACCAAAGACAGTTATACTTTATATATAACTCCATTTAACGTTAAAGATTTAGCATTTCATTATATTTTATCGAATTATTGAATTGTATGTATTAAATATAGTAATTGCTCTTAAAATTAAAATTTTACAATGTATGAGTAGCGGTTGATTTTACCAGCACTCTTCTTCTGTTTAGAGGATTGCATCTACTCAAACGGGGATTCTGTTTGTGTAGATACCGTCCTCTCTATACGAGTATATTACTAACCGCAAACCTGTACTACTACATATTATGGTCTGAAGGGTATAGAGAGCCAGTGTTTTTAGTTTTAAAATGCAACCAACAAAAATCATATTTGCACTTTGCGATAAAATTAAATGGCTAACAATCTTTAAAAAATAATAGTAATCTGCACCATCCATTCCTTTTTCTAAGCTGCGTCTACTAGCATTACCTTTTTTTGTCGCTTAATTTCGTAGTTATCTAATAGTAGAACCGATCAACTACAAGAACTGTTTAATTTTCTGCATGTAATAAAATATAATGTATTATAAAACGCCGTGGAGCGGCGAGGTAAGAGAATCCACGAACCCATATTATCTCGTGCGTGTCGTAAGAGGCGACAGTGGGAAATGAAACAGAAGATGGGCAGCAGTATCTTCCTGATAACATCTCAAAATATTAAACACTGTGGTTGCCAACACGCCCGCCAAGCGTCGCTATTATGTCAAATATTGAAATATATGAGGCAATCTGGCTTTGATACTTTGTAATGAATGAATGATAAATAAAATGCTTATTGTTTAAAACTCTGCAACCAAATCCATTTTGCGTTTTCAACTCGGAAGTGAGTTGAGTAGTACTAACAGAAAATAACAACTGATTTTGAATAGTACTAACAGAATGCACTAGTGAAATACATTTTCAATTTTATGTTATTTCAGATAAATATAATTTTCTATTACATCCGTCGTTAAAAAGAGAATTTTAAGTGACCCCACGGGAAATAACAAGTGTATTCAGTAAGGTATTGATTTACTGTGTATTTATGGAGTGATATCACCGTGTAGCGGCAGTGTTACAATTACCACTACCCCATATCGTCCCGTGGGTATTGTAGTGTTGCGACATAGAAACTGAAACCGAGTATAGGCAGCATCTTCCGTGTTGAACATGCAAATAATAATTATATGAAACAAATTTGTTTATATTATTATTTATAAACTTAAATATTGCTTTGTTTATTGATTTTCAAGTCGATTTTTAGATTTAAAATTTGATTTTTTAATCTGGCGTTTAACGAACGTTTGTTTAAATTAACGTTATCTGAAACCTCTAATGCCCTTCACAATTTTTTTATTAAAAATCGTTATGTCCACACTAGGACTTTCTCCTGTATCGTGCGGGCAGTTTACATACATAAATTTCACAAGGACAATATTCAGACCTGGAACATTTATTTGTAGGCCATACAAATACTTGTTCCGTGTGGATTCGAACCACAGCCCTTGCGCTGCAACTCATTGCTAAGTCACTGTGCCACGTAGCCGACTTTTTTTCTTTTTTTTTTATTAACGAGTGATAAAATATTTTTATTCAGTTCAGGAATATTATCTCTATGACATAAAAAATTATCAGCAATTGGCGGCAATAAATCTACATAATTTGTAATATTTCATGTTTTAATTTAAGCACTTTCCTTTTTTTAATGAATTATCTATTAATATAAATATAATATTTGAAATTGAATTATCTAAAAATAATTGTGTGACAAATAATAACCAAACGTGTGACATACCAATATTGTTAACATCTTTGTATAACTGTTTCAAGCAAATATATAATTTAAAATTTTATTCCATTTCAACTTAAAGTAGATGAACAGATAAAATAAGATATATTTCATGAAAAAATCCGATGAACATTTTGCGAATTAATTCAGCTAAAAACTAACTAATCTATCTTTTCCCTTGCTCTCACAGGGCACACGGCGTGCTACCATTACTTATTTACTGTGATCTCACGTAGAACGTTATTAGTGTACTGTTTTCCGTGTTTATTTTATTTAACTTTTAACCTACCAGACAAGTTTAATTGCTTTCTACCTCTCTTGTACGAAACATCTTTAGCTGACTACATTATTATTATGTATTTAAGTAACATGAGATAATATGGATGATGATCTAATCTGTTACCTGATGACCTATTAAGTATATTTATAGTATACAATATGCAACAGCCGTGTAATCTTTATTCGTCTTTGGAACAGTCATATGAGACCTCTGATTTCTATGGGGTATTAGACTGGTTATCTTGTATTTGGAGATAATTTAGTGTTCAAATATGGACAAGTACTAAAGAAAATCAGGAAGCTATATATTTAATTCATAGAATTATGCATGTAGCCAGCCCCTTAGCAACTTCCATAATCGCCTTTAATTCCTCATTGTTAATCAAAGCTTTCGGACGACCACGGAGTTAATTTTTACATACATACATAATAAACGTATTAATGATGACGAAAAAGATTCAAATGCGATGAAAACATAACGAAAATCAATAAACAAATGAATCATTCAGACATAATCATCATTCACGATTGACACATAGACACGTGTCAATCGTGAATGATTCGTTCATTTGTATTGTTCATTGTATCAAAGTATTGATGATTGCAATTACATTTTTGAGCATTTCGGATCAAACGATTGACAGGACCTACGACCAAAGAGTATAGTAATGTCCAACGACCAACATTATCGGGCGGGTCTCACAGATCACAGAGTACTGAAACTCGAAATTATCCATTTTAGTGATCGACCCGAATAACCCGGTTCGTAAAAGGAATCAATACTTGAATGATCTGATCACTAGTAATGAATGAATGACACATGTCTACAAATGACTAATTTTGTAAAAAGAGTTTAAAAATTATTTTAATTTGAAATGGGCAGTACGGCAGAAAGGCAATTTCATAGGTTAAGTAAGTATAAGACCTATTATTATATTGGTATAACATAGGTATTACCATTCAATTGGTATGCGTTTAAAATATATTATACTCGTAAAATTGTAGTTACTACCCGACTGCCCCAGAAGAAGGGTAATGTTTTTTGTTTGTATGTGTGTAATGTATGTATACACACTTATAAACGTAGATGTGTGTCTAATTCATTGTCACGCTCTGTAGCCTTAATGGCTTGATAGTTTATAAGTTATAACAAATAAGGCGTCGTTAGAATCGTCTTCATTTGTTCTATAGTAAACTATTTTACGCAGTCGGGTTGTTCAAATATTGTTTAACAATTTAGTTTGTAAAAAGATTCTATCTTACACTAAAATAACCGTGACAGCTGAGAATGTTTTGCCACGTGCTCAGTGTTGAGACTTTTGAGTGCTGTAGAGATCTGTTTAGATTTTTTAATGAATATCTCCGCTCCGCTACATTCACAGCCGGATTTCCTACAGTGTCAAAATTGTACCGACGGTAGGCTGTTTAAAGGTAAAAGGGGATTAAAGATACATATCAAACGATGCCATAGTAAAAGTATTTCGGCTTCACAACCTACCGTAGAAATTCATAACTCTATTAGTAATTCCTCTAATGACACAAATTTTTCCCTTTTTTCGGACCAAATTTACAATTATCATTTTAATGTACCAGTGGTTAAAGAATTCTAAAGGTGGAGGATGCAGTTTGCTAAAGCATTGTCATGCACTATTCAAAATTGTTTCACTAATAGTGAAAAGAGTTGGCAAAAATTATTTACTTTCGCGTATTCCCATTTTCATTTTGATAAAACAATAAATAAATCAATTACGTCTCAACTAAAAGAGACATATTTTCAAAATTTAGATTACCCAATTAATACTCATTTATCTCGACCACGACCTAAATTTGATTTAAAAAAAGTAGTAGAGTCGAAAGTAATAGATGGCGACTTAAAATGCATCCCGTATTTTATTCTCAGACGACATCCTGCTCGAAACTTGAAAGCCTTCGTCAGAAACATCCTTCGGTCAATCCTTTTTAGAAACCAAGACTTCTATGCAACCTTAACAAATTTCTGAAAAAGACACTTTAGAAGCAATTATGTTATTTTCGAATGGCTCTGCTGGCGGCATTGACGGAATTACGCCTCAACATCTTAAAGATCTTGTAAGTGCTTTTGCCGGTGACGCCGGCGGAGTACTTCTTAATGACATTACAAAATTATGTAACTTTGTGCTTTCTGGTAATATTAATCCAAATTTGATTCCATTCCTATATGGGGCAAGATTATGTGCCTTCAAAAAAAAGGATAACGTTATCCGTCCTATTGCCGTTGGTTCCACATTTCGACGCTTAACTTCAAAATTAGCTTGCAGGCACATAATCTGTAACCTTAAGACAAAATTTCAGTCTACTCAACTAGGTTTTGGCACTAGAGGTGGCTTTGAGGCGGCGGTACATTTAGTGCGTACATTTTTAACAAACTCTGTGTTCTTGTGAACGTTGACCTAAGGAATGCTTTTAACTCTATCGATAGGATAACCCTGCTGAAAGAAGTGGCTAACAATACCCCCGAAATTTATCACTACGTTTGGCAATGAATGTTAGTCGAAATACTAACTTGTTTTACGAAACCATGTTATCGATTCTGCAGTCGGTGTTCAGCAGGGTGACCCACTAGGTCCAGCACTTTTCAGTTTGGGAATTCAACCCATTATTTCAAATTTGAAATCCAAGCTGAATGTCTGGTACCTGGACTACGGTACAATGGGAGTGGTGAGATCACGTCCTCAGTGATTCTTTCATATTTTCGAAATTTTAAAAATATTGGTCTTGAACCAAATAGCAATAAATGTGAAATATTTTTTTCCAACAATTTATTTACTTCTCACAGAGACACTAATTCAAAATTTCAACCATATTTCTCCGGGAATAAAAACTGTCAATACGGAATCGCTATACCTTCTAGGTGCCCCGTTGTTTTTCGATAGTATTAAATCTGTTTTAAAAACAAAATTTGATCAGTTTTTAAACCACGTTGATAAACTATATAAATTAAGCCCCCACATTGCGCTTACTATTTATAATATTGTCTCCTTGTAGCTAGATTTACATACTTACTCCGCTCGAGTCCAGTCTGGAAATGTTCGGATATTTTAAAAGATATTGATAATAATTTTAAAATAGCTATAGAAAAAATTCTAAATTTAACTTTAAATACAACAGCCTGGATTCAGGCTACTTTATCTATAAAATTTGGTGGTATTGGTGTGAGAAATCTTTCTAGCGTTGCATTGCCTGCTTTCCTTGCTTCCGTGCATAGTGTCAGTAATTTATGTAACATAATTTTAAATAATAAAGTAGACCTGTGCTTTTGCAGACATGGCGAGCGCTCTGTCCCGGCGATAATGTTCCAATCGAAGTTAACCAACAAAAACAGTGGGATATTCCGTTGGTACAGAGGTACAGAAAGATTTGTTTCATAATTTCCATAGTGACCAAGATAAGGCACGCCTTCTAGCTGTTTCGACTAAGGAATCTCGTCACTGGTTACACGCTTTACCATCAAGTAATCTCGGCACATTTTGATGGGGAAAGCTATGCATCGCTGTAGGAATCTGACTAGAGCGGCGATTTGTCAACCCCATCAGTGCCCCTGTGGTAGCAGCGTCGACAAGTTTGGGCTCCACGGACTTTCTTGTAAGAAAAGTGCTGGTAGTTTTCACGGCACGGTTTGAACGATGTTATCCGAAGGGGGCTGTGAGCCTTGTGGAATATTTAGAGACGATGGCAGGAGACCCGACGGTATGACATTGGTCCCTGGGAGAGAGGTAGCCCTAGTGTGGGATGCTACTTGTGTAGACACTTTGGCGGCCTCATCTCAGGGGTACCTCGTTTGCCGGGTGGCATCAGAGGCAGCTGAGAAGTGGCGCAAATATGAGTCTCTGAGAGATGACTACATATTTGTGCCATTTGTAGAGACTATCGGTCCGTGGGGTCCACGTGCGGTGAAGTTCTTAACCCTTTAATTCCCATGTCCAATCTAATGTATTTTCAGTTTTATACTTATTCAATTAATAGACGTTTACTAAAGCCACAAATAAAGTTAATTTTTTTATACTGTCCCCTTCCGTTTTATGAGGAGGTCACCACAGGTGACACTGGGCATTGTGCTATACGACTGTGGTTTTAGCATTATTTCAGGAGAAACACAGATTTTTATTTATTTATTAGAATGTTTATTTACAAAATCGTTAAAAAGAACAAAAACAAATTTAATCTATCTTACGCCTATTTATTGTGGAAAATATACCAACATTTTAGATGCAAACCGATATTACATTTACTGCACATTTTCTAGTGCGTTGATGACAATACCCGCATCTTCGTTGTGAACAGTCGACTTGTGCATGATCATCTGCAGTCCTGCTTTCTCACTTCATTAGGCACTTTCAGTTGCAGAGGGCGCCACAAGCAGAATTTCGGTTCGAAGGTTTTCCGTACATTGCTAGGTAAGTTGTCACCACATTTCGCCGGAAATCACAGTAGGACCAGTTAGTATCTGACTGCCTTTTGATCAGCCACGCATTTTGGCAAGCTGCATCTAATCCAAATGCAAAGAGAGGGAACCACCATTTTTTACCCCGTAGAGCTACTCTCATAGAGTCAACATTTTCGTCAAAACGGTCGACTCCGCCCATGTATTTGTTGTACATTTTTATAATAGCTGGGCAATCAACTTGTATTTTGGCCCTTTTTTTATCAACAAATCCAATTCGATCTACTTTTGTAATAGGATCTAATCCATGGCAGTTGGATAAAATGGTCACAATGTTGTTGTCATGCCATTTGCGACAATAATCCCTCAGATGCTTTATGATATAACCCTCTGGTTCTTCTTCATCTCTTTGGAATTCAGAAGTTTGTAGTTCTTCAGCGATTTTCATGAACAGTTCCAGTGCCTCATATTTGTTTCTCGCAAATATTTTATCAAAGGTAAACCAGTAAAAAATTATCAAAATACA
The DNA here is from genome assembly GCA_029286625.1 of Parnassius orleans. Classification (NCBI taxonomy): domain Eukaryota; kingdom Metazoa; phylum Arthropoda; class Insecta; order Lepidoptera; family Papilionidae; genus Parnassius; species Parnassius orleans. The sequence continues at coordinate 69,982 of JAGSMP010000892.1, forward strand.
AGTTATATGGTCCCAACTCTTGTGGCAATCTTTCAGAAGTTCTAAGACAACAGCAGCACCTAAGCCCAAGTCAGATTGCATCTTGAGACTGGGACCAGACGCACCCTGATAAGGCTCACATTTACTAAATACCCATGGCGAGTAGCGGCTGACCAAAGCTTGTAACCAAATCTAATGGGTTTCCGTGTATGTGTTGCTTGGTACCGTGCCTCCCAAAATATGGTACTATAGTTTCGTCAATCGAAATATGAGAGGAGCCCGCCTCTGAAGTTTGCTGTGAAATTTTATTCAGTTTCGTGAAATATTCTCGAACTTTAGCAAATTTGTCATTGGATGGCAGAGATGTACTGTCGCAAAGATGAATATATTGCTGAATTTCGAAAACCTATTACGCCTAATGCTAGATGCTACTAAGTCATTGTGTGTGTCACTACTTCCCAGAACATCCTCATATATTGGCGTCAAATACCCTGTCAGTAATAATATCGAAATATATACTCTAATTTCTCCGTAGTTACATTCAGAGTATGATTCCTTTAAGGCATAGAGATTGGACATCTCAACTATATAACTAATCAGTTCATCACTATAAAGCAATTCAAACATTGGACAGGAGTCATCTCCTCCTGTAAGTGGGCAAAACTTTCATCTCGGTCTCCTTTACCACAAGTCGTAATAGAAGCAGTGGTTACATAATCGTACCATTTTTACTGTATTTTCTTTTTTTTCATTTTCTTTCGCAGGCATGGATTCTTCTTCTTCCTCGTCAAGATTTTCTCCAGACATGGAAGGTGGTTCTGTGTCTCAACTTGAGATCGAAGGATGCGACTAGGAAGATGCAGGATATTAGCTTCATTTTCATCACCACTGTCTTCATCAGTTACATCGCCGTCGTCAGGAGGAAATAAAATTATATCACTTGGTCTTCTTCGGCCTGCAACTCGACAATCTCATCTAACGTCAACCTATAATAAAATGAAACAATTTGTATAAGCACACGATATAACCAACATATAACAAAGTTTTGTAAAACAGAAACACATAATATATCGCCCAGTGTCACCTGCAGGTGACACCACATTTTAGGCGTTATAACAATACCACTTTAGTTTACATTTCAATAAATACTTGTATATTATAGCTTATATATTAATTTTTAACATTTGAAAAGAAAACACAATACTTACGGTTTGGGCATTTTATTTTCACTTTTTCTGCAATAGATCACAAAACGCAAGTTGATGCATTACGCGCAAAATAACGTTGTGACATTGACAGTTGACGTATGGTGTGTGTGTTCAGATATAAAATTGTCAAGTTTACTCTTTGACATTACTACCATAGTGTTAGAATTAGGAAATAATATTTTCATGTGGTAAATAATGATTAAACTTCTGTCACCTACAGGTGACACTGGGAATTGACGAGTTAAAGGAACTCCATCCGCGGCTGGTCGTTGCTGGTGATAAGAGGCTGGCTCTTTTCTCGCTCAAGGCTAAGTATAGCATTCAGCGAAACGCAGCCAGCGTTCTTGGCACGATACCGCGTGGAGTAGGACTGTTTGATAATTCAATTACTAGTTTTAGTTTTATTTTATTATAGTTTTAATATTATATATTAAAATATTGTATATTACGTTATTTAAATAAATGTTTTAACTTTTAGATCTGGCCTACTACATGACAATTTCGCCATTTCACCGAAGTCACCAACTAAAATAAATACTTCCTAAAGCACCTTACGATAGAAGATGACGATCGCAGTAGATAATACACAATGGATAGCCATTGTGTATTATCTACTCTGCGGTCATTGATTATAATATTTTAAAATACGGCAAATATTAAAGCCGAATATGCTTAGTAACTAAATTAAGGTAATGATTTCTTATGATTACGCAAACACTACATATTAAAATAAAACTAAAACTAAATAGGTTTTACGAATTTTATCGTGTATATTAATTTATTTTAGATTCCCGAAGTTTCAAGTAATAAATGTGTAGAATCGAAGTCGGTAATTCTGCAGTCTATAAGCATGTACAGGATTACTCCCGTCACTACATCAGATTTGATATACCAAAAATTCTCGCTAAAGAACATCGATTCCTTCCAAGGATGATTCGCGAGGCTATTGAAATCAAAACCATCCTAATTTCAATAGATAAGATAGCTACCATCTGCTTGGAATCCGATAATTAATATATATTTGTTTAACAGTAGAGGGCCATAAGAACAATGTATGATTTAAAACCTAAAGAGTCGCTCAGACAAAAAAATAATGAAATTAATATATTAACTTTGGCCTCTCAATACATTTATGAAAATGTTATGTACGTACACAAAAGTTAAAGTAGTTTTAAAAAATAAGTGATATTCATTCTGTAAATACTAGGAACAGAGACAAGAGTCAGTAATTCATTCTTGGGGCAATGTATAAGCTTTTACAACAAAATTCCAAAATATGTATTTACCTGCTCAAAGTTCAAAACTTTATTAAACTAAGTTTGTATAAAAGGTTTATTATAATATTAAGGAATTTATGAATGATAATAACCCCTTGAATTAGGTGATCGCTACCAAGCTTCTAATTTATTTTGTGTTGCTAATTGTGTAACATACATGATTGCATATTTTTTAAGTCCCACAGGTTTCTGCTGGTTCTCCCCAGGACAGAGGCTTTTTCCGAACCAGTGGTAAATTATACAAAATAGTGATTTTAAAGAAGTATTATTTATAATATATATTGAATAAAACAGTTTCTGTTTCTGTTTCTTAATAAAATTAAATCCCAACCCAAGCCTACAACTACGAGACTTCAGATTATAAGTTAAGTATAAAATTAATAATTTTAATCGTAAGTAGCCGTGGTTGATTATGACATTTGGACGTCGAACACCTCAGCCCCCAGACCATGGGTACTGGAAAGTACTGAGACGTCAGGAATAAGTTAATATACGCGATAAAATTCTTAAAACTAGTTTTATTTCAATAAATTAAGGTACATAATCTTTATTTTTCTTTTTCGTCAACCCAAAGTGCTCGTCTGGACATAGGTCTAACAAATTGTAGGAAGAACTTTCCGTTATCATCACGGCCACGCTTGATAACCGGATTAGCAATCTAAGTACTAAATATCTCATGCTAACACTACCCCCTCACTGGTCGGGGTTTTATTGCGGTTATTTTCCATCTGGCATATATATATATTGCCACTGAAGTCACGATATCATCATTAGTGACAACTATGAGAAAAGCCAGAAAGACTTCCACCTCGATATATTTACAAATTTAAAATAAGTGCCTGGTAACGAGGAGCACCAGCTACAGCAGCTTGCATTTGGCCACTAATCCGCCAGCCACGCGTAGCGATTATATCCAGCAGTGGACTTTTACCGTTACAGTTACAGCCTATCAAAAGTCTTGTGCTGAATATAGGCCAACCCCATAGATTGTCTCATAGGGGGATATTTTCAATAGTTTTCAGATTTTCAGGTGGATTGGTAACCGTAGTTTTTATTTTTAGTTGTTATTAGAAGACGTTGCTGCCCATCTCCTGGTTTGTTTCCCTCTGTCATCTTTTACAACAACTACGAAACGATTGGGTGAGTGAATATTTATGGGCTGATAAAGAAGAAGGAACGAACACTAAAGCTGCCAACTCGATGATTATCGCAGTAGTATAAAAATTTTAGTTCTAAAAATAAGTCACGAACATCTTTCTCTGCAAAACTAATAACACGATTTCAACTATCAACCTTTATGCAATATGTGCCTTCTGAAAGCCAAACGATGCCTCATATCTAGGCCCATCATGCATACCAAATGGATAAGACATTTATGTCGACTCTAAGGACATGCAAATTGAATGACTACCGTAAATGTTGCGTTGTCTTAAGTTTCCATGTAACAAATGTTATGCCTGTTCCTTTATGCTTGGAATAAATTTTTAGGGTTTTTCCATGTTACTTTAGGCTGTTTGTAATTCAAACAAATATCAGAGAATAATAACGAAATATATTAAAGTTTAAAATATTTCTTATATTTATCTTATATTATATCTGTAAAAAATATATTTCTTCTTCTGAATTACATAAAATGATACGTTATAATCTAACACAGTTGATGTATTGTTAGCTTAGAATTCCAAATTATAACCTATATACCGACTTATGTCCAAATATAATTTGTGAAAACTGCGTAACATTCATCAAACAATATATTATACAAACGTACTGGAAGATTATTGGATCATCATTTATTTTGTAAAAATTTGGCTAACAGAAAAATCGTGCGCAGCTTCGACGTATATTTTGAGTGATCAATGATCGCGTACTATGCTTTACGTTGACGTACTTTTGACGTCATGTATTAATAAAAGTCATATGTATGTAGCATTACCACAGATGGCATTAGAGAGAGCGTTATAATATTTGTTATTTTGGTTTCATTTTGGGAGTCTACTGTATTTCAAACACCGTTTTAGTTGCAGGATTTAGGTTCCATACGATCATTGTATAAGAGTGAAGTTAAAAAATAAAAATCTATAAAGGGTGACAATAAAGTATTACACTTATTTTCAAATAGTGTTTAAAATGAATCCTAGAGTGATAATAAACCACTATAATTTTCATATATTTTTTTAAAAACCGAATAGTGTAAAAATTACTGTTAATTTATCGTTTTAAATTTTCGCGCGTAAACTCTAACCACCATGCTGTTCAGCTCGTAACGTCACTGATTTAGTAAATAAAAATATTTTGCAAAGTGTTGTGTCTGAATTCAAAAATATGAGCATAAGAACGCCGCGGTAGTTATGGATTCAAGTGCCAACTGTTTTGAGAAAATAACGAGCGTATAGTTAAATTTTTGTAGACATTGTCTACAAAAACTAGACTATACTTCTGTGAAGATCACTTTGATGTAAGTATGACTTATATTTAACCATCGTTTAAACAAAACAAAACATCATGAGGTGATAGGTATTGCACGTCAAATTTTGTAAAAGATGAAGTTATCTTAGATATGACTAATAATTGCTAATGATTTTAATCATAGATAAACATAACTATGTATTATTAAACTGACCTGATATTGTGTTATTGTATAAACTAAAGTTGTCATAATGATTTTTTATATTTACGCGAACACTACACATTGAATAAAACCATTTTTACGGATTTTATCGCGTTTATCACCCATGGTCACGGGGGGGGGGGGGGCAGCTCATTCTGCGTAGATCGGACCAAAAATTAATATTCAAAAAACTGAAGGTAGCCGGGCTAACTATGACATTGGGACGTCAAACACCTCAGTCCCTCCCGTGACCATGGCTGCTGTAAAGCACCCGAAACAGCGGGAATCAAAATAGTGAAATTGAACGCGATAACATCCGTAAAAATAGTTATATTCAATGTAAAGTTGTCAAATATTTTCATTAGAAAACAGTGTCGAAAAATGGGGATGACAGTATACTGGACGGCGTTCTGTTTTAAACATTAACTAGTATAGCAAACTAAAAAGGAACGGCTTCACAGTATACTGACATCACACCTTACAGTGCAGTGGTCACAGAGTGTACTAGAAAACATCCTTTATCAGAGACGTCACGACGAAATCTAATATGGCGGATAGCGTTTTGGAGATTTGATGGACAGATAAAAAAATATTCTTAAAATTGTATTATAAATTTTAGAATATAGCATATCGAAGGCCTTCGATCGGATTTGGCAAAAGCGCTGCCACTCAAAGCTTCCTTCCCATGGGCTTCACGAGAAATTGCAATGGATCACCAGTTTTTGCAGATCTGAGCATCAAGGTCGTAGTAGCCGGTGCATGCTCAATTACAAGCCCATTAACGGTGGTGTTCCAAGGCTGCGTGCTATCACCAACGCTGTTTCTTCTGCATATCAATGATATGTTGCAAACTGGAAACATTCGTTGCTATGCAGACGAAAGCACTGGTGATGCTTTTGTACACCGGCCGTGCCAATATTTCTCGGGAAAACGTCGCCGAGTACCGGAACAAACCAGTCTGAAGTCGAGATTTTGTTGAACAAAGTCTCGGACTGAGGGAGACTAAATCTAGTCCAGTTCAATCCCCAGAAGACACAAGTTTGCGCGTTAAACGCTAAAAAGAACTCTTTGTCGTCTCTTTCAGTTGGCAACTTCTTTTGCCGCAACCAGTATCGGAATCTCGGTGTCGACATCTTGTGTGCCGTGCTCTTATGTGCAGCTTTGGTAACTTGAAGAGAAGGTCAAATTGGCCTCAAAAGCTTGAGGTTTTCAGAGCGGGACAGTATTTCATGCCGGCACACCACTTGCAACTTTACAAGGCGCAAGTTCAGCCCCACATGGAATACTGTTCCCATCTCTGGTAGGGCCCAGTGCCAGCTCCTTCCACTTGACTGAATCCAGTGCAGAGCGGTTCGAACGTCGATGACCGAGTTCTTTCCGATCGACTTGACTCACTGGCACTGCGTAGAGATGTTGCATCTCTTTGCGTATTTTATTGCATCTACCACGGGGAGTGTCTGAGGAATTGTTCGACCAATTCCAGCCGCTCAATTTCACCATCGCACATCGCGACAAAATTGCGATACCATCCTTACCATCTGGATGATTGGCGGTCCACCACTGTGTGATTTAGAAGAAGTTTTCTTCCTCGTACAACTTCCTTGTGGAATCGATTACCGCCAGCAATTTTTCCGGACCGATACGACTTAGGGTCCTCCAAGAAAAGAGCCTACTCCTTTTCAAAAGGCCGGCAATGCATCTGCAATTCCCCTGGTGATGCAATTGTTCATGGGCGGCGGTAGTCACTTACCATCAGGTGAACCGCATGCTCGTTTGCCCCCTCTTCTATAAAAAAATCAACATTTCTCGTTTACTTTTTACAAAACCTATCATAAATATGTTTTGTTTTTATTTTTTTACATGGTGCAAAATACCCTATTGAACATATTGACGATATATGTATACTGTACCATAGCCATCTACATTTATCCTTGATTAAGCATAAAAATTCAGAGGCGTTGTTAGCCCTAAGCACTAAGTTGAAATGCTTCATTTTCCTGCTTCGTCTTTCAGGTCGAATTTCGGTGACAGAGGCCAGCATCAATGGAGACTAACCATTGGCGCAGGACAGGATTATAGTGCACAAATTTATGCACGAGCACAGGTGCTCTCTCTATTCCCTCAGTCTCATAGTCCTATAGGATGGTAAACCGACACGACTGGAGAGAGATTAGGCGCAGGACTAACGGCTTTACGTGCTTTCCGAGGCACGGGGATGAGACACCGCCATCTTCCTGACTCCGGGCAGCTACTGAGTATTTCTTGGTGGAAAAACTAAATAACTGATATTTTGTTACTAATATAATAATACACAATATCACTATAATAATCCTTTTCAAGTCCCATTTCTATCAATATAATGCTTTTACATATTTGAGACATTCCACATATTTGCTTTATTTCATAGACCTTACTATTATATGCCTTTTATATATGGGACTTCCAGCCACAACTCTGCTATAATAATGGATAGGCATATTAGAGACTTTCCATATTAATGCTTTTGTAACATAGACCTTACCATCATAAGTGCCTAATATAGGACTATACATTGTGCAACAGTACTTTAGTAGTCAGGCACCTGACCACCCTATATATATGTATGACCTTTGGTATGCGTCTCCGGCAACTCTCTTATAAAAGCAATCATTACATGATCACCCTCCAGCAATAAAAGAACATGCTGCAGCATTACAAGAACACGCTCAATAATGAAATTTATGACCAAATTTCCCAATTATAATATAAATATTATAAAAGTTGTTTATCTTTATTATTGTAATATAATCGACTTGTATTTCTATTATTTAAATCATTTTGAATATTTTAAGCAGAGTTTGAATAAATTTGATTAATTTTTAAAGACGATATTAAGCCTTTACTTTATTATAATACTTAATGTTCGAAATGAATGTATTTTAACTTTATGCATAATAATGCATTTTTTGAATTGTTGAAAAAATGACTTTATATAGAATTGAATTATTATTTATTAATAATAATAATGCGCCGTCACACCAGGAACGCTGCTTAAATATTATTATTCTCTTACGACCTTTTAGTTATGCCATCATACAACTATTAAAAATTGTTGCAAAATCCAAAAACTGTTTATAATTTTCTAAATATAAATAATATTTAATGGGTATTGTTTTGAACGTAAGGATAAAATTCAGACCGCTTTCTGTTTGAAGTATTGTGTGTAGTGACACCAGAGTCAGAAATATGGCACTTTGAACTAGGTTCAGATCTAAATCCAGTTCGCCTGATACAATAAAAAGTATAACTAAAACTTAGACGTCTCAAATACTAAAACAATATACAGAAAGTTCGATCACAAAACCTATCGACATCACTTGATTGGTAGTAGACTGACGTATGGATTTATAATAGCTTTTGCTCCAACAATGACGGATTTATACTTAGTTAATACAATTCGGATCGTTGTGTACGGAAGTATATGTACTAGAAGCCCGATCATAACACACTATGTCGATTGTTATTGGTCTGTTTATATTTTAAAACACGAAGGTAATTGAAATAAATAAAATTTCATTAAGGAAATTAAGCGGAGTAGGATCTCTTATTTGCATAGGAGTACGTCTTTTACTCATATCTATCAGATACTGCTTGCATTTATAAATTTCTTTATTTATATTACACAGCAGAAATCTTGACACCAAGACAATAAAATAACAACTTCATCATCATCATCATTACAGCCCTTCACAAGTCCACTGCTGAACATAGGCGGTCCCGAGTAAGTAAGTACGGTCCTGAGCCACCCGCATCCATCGACTTCCTGCATGTCTTACCAAGTCGGCACTCCATCTAGTGGGGGGGTCACCCTACACTTCGCCTACCGGTACGAGGCTGCCACTCGAGAACCTTTTTTCCCCATCGGTTGTCGGTTCTTCGAGCTATATGGCCGGCACATTGCCACTTTAGATTACTAATCAGTTGGGCTATGTCGGTCACCTGGTTCTACTGCGGATATCCCTATTTAAGTTTATCACGCAGAGAAACCAGGAGCATAGCCCTTTCCATAGCTCGCTGAGCGACCTTGAGCTTCCTCATACGGTCAGCAGTGAAGGACCACGTCTCAGTTCCATAAGTCATCACTGGCAACACGCACTGGTTGTACAGTCTCGTTTCAGTTTGAGTATACCGACGAGAAGATTTGTCGTTTCTCGAACGCTGCCCATCCGAGTTGAATCCGTCGATTGACCTCTCGGTCGAAGTTGGACTTACCTAGTCGGACTATTTGTCCCGGGTAAACATATTCCCAAAATAACAACTTGCCATCAGGTTATTGAAAATTCGGTTTTCGCTCATACATTACTAAATACTAAAAGACTTTAAACGTTATTGAATCGATGTAAATATAAGTCGTTGTCAACAAACTTTTAAGCCCACTAATGGTTAAGGTAGGACGTTAGTGCTTTTATGCAAAGTATACTTTTCGCCCTAAAACGTTATCTTCTGAACAGTTGATAGCTTCCAGTTAAAAGGAAGTTATGGCTGTGGTTGAGAATTGCCACAATTTAACTCATATCCAGCTATTTTACAACTGTTGATCCATTCTAAGGACGCACCTACTGATTTTATATAAAGAAGAGCCATGCTGCAGAATATTGCAAGAATGGGTCATTAGACCGGTCCTTCACAGTCCACCTGATGGTAAGTGGAGGCTGTGGCCCTTAAGTACTTTCATTGATCCTAAAACTCGAACAAATTTATTGACATAGCTTCGTTGGGCATGGTTTGACATTAGGATTAAAGTTTAGTGCTTGCCTTCTTTTTGTAGACAGATTTATAGTCACTGACATTTCAACAAACTTTTAAAGAGTTATTTTTACTAGTTATATTGACATTTGTTTAGTCTTAAACAAAATGTGTTCAATAAAATTTATCAAGTAAGCATTAACAAAATAATCAACCAGAGCCTCGTTGCAGCTTAATTTAGATACAAGCAAAAAGTCTTCACATGCAGAGTATATAATATAGTAGTATAATACGTTGAGGACGAGAACCGAAGACCTCTGTTATTATGGTTCCGGAGATCCATTTGAGCGATTTTATTCATTATGCAACCAAAGTTCAGCTGCAGCGTGGCCTAACAAATAAAAATAACCCGAAGAGTGGTATCATATTTGCCTTTTCGTTCTCAATCGAGGATAAATGTAATGCAAATACCGTAAACCTAAGGTGCAGGCTGCAGCATTCACTTCATATCAGGTATACTGTAATTGTTAATCACTCCTTTTATATAAATATTACCAAAAAAAAGTAAATATTACACCACGAAGGCCGGCTTTACAAATATTACATACCAAATATATTTCGAAATTAGATGACATCAACAAAAAGAAAATCACACCCTTACTCTTACATTAACTTAGCACAGCAACGCTATGATAAATAATATATTTCAGTGCGTTCTATGGTAAGCTATTTATTTTATAAACAATACTTGGACCTTTATTGTGTATGCATAGCATTTAATTGTCAATCAAATGTGAGATAGGTGGTTCGAGTGATATTGGTGCAATTTCACTCGAGTTGACTAACAGATAAACAAACAACAAATGGTCAAAACCAATGTTTTTATTGAAAACTCTTTACAACCCGTAATTATCTATTTGTGAGATTCATATACTCTTCTCATTAATAATTGACTTACAATTTTTCAAACAAAACAAATTAGAAGTATATAACAAGAATTAAATTGAAATCATTACAACCAACAAAACAACTGCTAGTTTGACATTCGTGTTCATTTGTCGCAAAATGCGTAGCGTAGAGTAGCTACTTCAGTTGTGCGCTCATTAAAAGAAACGCGTAATATCATTCGTCCTCAAGTTTTTGTACCCTGAGTTCGAGCGCACTTTATACCTCATAGCAATTTTGTAAATATTAATGTTGGGTGTCACTCATTTTGCCACATTTTTACAATAATAGGTTTTTTTGCGATAGAACAATATGAAGGCAACAGTAATATTATTTATGTACTCCATAAACATTTATGATACATAATTTACGAGCAAGATGATTTCTTGAAAAATCCGCTCGATGTAAAGCTATTATTACGCACGCACGTATATACCTACACAAATACTGACACACACTAACGCACACGAACCCACGCACAATATAATAGCTCCTTGAAAGACAGCAGAACCCTAAAAACGACGTATAATTTTCTATGTATTCTATTTCCTGAAATAATTCAAGTATTTGTGCATGCTTTAGTATATATAAAACAAGCTCTTTTCCTCGGTATGGATGCCGCTTTCGCTTTGATTAAGGCTTTCAGTTCCAACTCGAGAAGCTCGTTTTATTTCCATCTGCTTCAGCCCCATCCGCAAAAGGATTTTAAAACTTAATGTGGTACTACAAATCTTCAACCACTTGTCTTGTACTTAATGGTTTTATGTTTATCCAAACTAATATTTTATTTTTTAATATACAAAGTATAGGTACATTCTATATAGGTCTCAATGTTGGGTATAGGTCTCTCATTTCTATTAGGGAATATTTAATGTTTTTCTTCGCCGATGGAGACGTGGTAAATCAGCACTGATAATTCAAATTACCAATTTTGTTGGTGCGGGCGAGGATCAAACCTCAGATGCTCGTTTACTGTGAAATTTATGACGAGCACTTAGCCCATGAGTTACCATGGACAATATATAATATTTTGTTACGTAATATCATCGATCAAGTTGTGTTTGATTTTGTTTGTACACATTTAATAAAGAAAAAAATATTTTATTTCATTGCAAATGTGTAATCAAATTCAGTATTACTATTAATTTCAATACAAAAGAGACGAGATATTTTTGGTTCTTTATTATAAGCACGAGTAATTTACCCAATGGTTATTTGCTTTCTTAATATCATACATGAGGATTTGTATTATTAAATAGTATCGAGTCATTACTAAATTTATTATTACCGCTATTAAACACGATATAATTTAAATACAAGCAATATATTTTATTAAAACAAAGCCCACTTTATTTATTAAAAAAAACACACCGAAAATATGATTTACAGACAGAGATATAATATAAATGAATGTCCTTTCAGGAAGAGTATATTACCCTAAGCTTATTTAAGAAGGTAACTGACCTTAAATTATTTTATATTACCCTAAGCTTATTTCAGTATCTGACCTTAAACTATTATATATTATCCTAAGCTTATTTCAGTAACTGATCTTAAACCGTATTTTTAATTTTAAACTATAAATATACTCAGCAATTGTAGCAGTAAATGCAATGCCCTCAGTGGTGCAGTTGTTATTGGGTAGTGGTCGACGTGTTTGAGTGGTTATTAATTAACTCATTTAGAGATTACTATAGCTAAGGTAAAAACCATTTAAATATTAAATTATTAAAATTTACTAACTGAAGGCAAAACATATCATTACTGCATTTTATCACACATTACACATAGCTGCATTAAATATAATAAGCCAATTTCAAATGTCTATATATTACTATGGGAGACTTGCTTAAATGTATTGTTTATAACAAACCTGTATTTCAGTTCATTTGATCTCCCCCTAGATGACAAAATTAAATATTTGATTTGGAATACAAATTTTTATAACAATGATACAGGATTCATCTTGTTAAAACGTGTGTGAGTGTGTATGTGTGTATGTGTTTAATTTTGAATTTTGTTATGCTTACATTTAGTGGTCTGGTTAATCACAGTAACCAACAAAGCCCAACAGATCAATAAGCTAAAGTGGTAATAGGGTGGCCATATAGCTCGAAGAGCTGACAACCGATGCGGAAGAAAAGTTCTCGAGTGGCAGCCAGCCTCGTGTCAGTAAACGTTATGTAGGGCAGTGATTCACTAAGAGAAATGACGAATGACGACCTGATAATGATAGGTTATAATGCAGGCGGCACAGGACCGTGTTTATTGGCATTCTTTGCAGGAGGCCTATGTTCAGCAGTGGACTTGTTATGGGATGCAGAGATGATAAGGATGTAGAAAATTTAGTGAGATTTGGGGTAAAATACATAGATACTAAACAAAAAATTTTTACTTTAGAAGCTAAAATCCTTTTTTTGGGATTATATCTTAAGGAGCATTCTGCGCTGAAGATTATATTCAAGTAAACAAAAAAAAAAAAGATTATAATCAAAATAATCATAGAATTACACAATAAAGTTTAGATCTTTCGCTATGATATGTGTCACGATTTGGTGACTTATTAGTAACTGTAACTTTATAAAATTCATTGGTTTAATTGAAGTAGTTTATATAATTATCTTCTTGTAAGTCAATACGATCACTCTACGTTTTCGCTGTTACTCACACGACATTGACAACCTGTAAAGGCCGTAAACTAAGACGACTCGACCTGGCAACATACAAGGCACGCACCCTGAGGACTGACGAGAAGATCCTGGAGCTGGAAGAAGAGATAGACAAGTTACGTTGGCATATTATAGGATTATCCGAGGTCCGAAGAGAGGAGAAGGACACGGTAATTCTCGAATCCGGCAACTTGTTCTATCACCGGGAGGGCGACCATCTGTCCCAAGGAGGTGTCGGATTTATCATCCACAAGTCTCTCGTTAACAACGTTGTAAAGATTGTGAGTGTGTCGACGAGGGTTGCGTACCTTATACTCAGAATCACCAAACTGTATTCATTAAAGTTCATACAGGTTTACGCACCAACCTCGGCACATCCCGATGAGGAGGTGGAGGAAATGTATGAGGATATCTCTAAAGCCATGCATTCCTCCAAAACCCACTATACGGTGTTAATTGGAAACTTCAATGCAAAACTAGGCAAAAGAGAGAACGGTGGGCTGAAGGTAGGGAAATTTGGAATAGGGCAACGGAACCCAAGGGGCAAGCAGCTGGCCGACTTCATGGAGAAAGAGGGACTCTTTATGATAAACTCTTTATTCCAGAAGCGGCCCCACAGGAAGTGAACCTGGTCGAGCCTCGACGGTTCGACAATAAATGAGATTGACTTCATTATGACGACCAGACGACAATTGTTCAGTGATGTCTCAGTGATCGCGAGGGTGAAAACTGGTAGCGATCACCGAATGGTTAACACTGAACGTAAACGTTAAGTTGGAGAGGTCATCATGACAGATGATTGCCCCTCCCGGTGATAGAACAAGTTGCCTGATTCGAGGATTACCGTTTTCGCCCCCTCCCTCTCCTCGGATCTCGGATAATCCTATAATATGCAAGCGTAATATGTCTATCTCTTCTTCCAGCTCCAGGATTCAGAACTTCAGGAACGAGAAGATTCAGGAACGAGAAGATTCTCGTCAGTCTTCAGGGTGCGTGCGTTATAAGTTGCCAGGTCGAGTCGTCGTAGGTGGCAACCGAACCTGCACCGGAGATTCTTAGCACCGCCTGCCCCGCCGTTACCATAGTCGCCGCCGAGCCAGGAATAGAATAGATTTAAATACGTATCTAGTTCGACTATTACTTATTTTTGTTTAAATAGTTTTTGTAAGTTTCGATAATTTTAATTTCTCTTTTTTTGTATTCATGTCTCAATAGATTTAAATAGGTTTCTGTTATGATTAATACTTACTATTTTACAGTTTTTAACAATTTCTAAGTCATGTTAGTTCCATTTTGTCTTGTTTATATGTTAGGTTATTAAAATAGGTATCTCGTAAGTTTATCTTTTATTTTTCATGCATTAGCTCGCACCTACTCCAAATATTACTGGTAAGTTATTGTAAATATTTAAATAACAATAATTGTGATTTTTTTCTTAGTAACCAAGAAAAATATATTTAAGTTTTTAATAGTGAGGGCAAAAATTTGATGTCGGTTTTTATTTTATTTGGAAAAAACTCTTTATTTTTCGATTTTTAGTGTTAAGCTTAGAGTATACATGAGCATAGCTTGCATATTAAGCAAGCTATGCTCATGTACACTCTAATGTGTTATGTATTATAGTTAATATGGGAAGGCCTTATAAACACCCTGCTCTAATGAGACAGTGACAGTTGAAGCAAAAAACTTAAATTAAATATCGTTTAAGAATCAATAAGTTTAAAAATTAAATAAGTATTCCAAAGGAGAGTGATGAGCAGTGTGCTTAAAGACTTTCACAAATAATTTGCGTAGAATTCCACCAGCCGTAATGAAAGTCCAAGACATCGTACTAAGCGATTCCGTCTGATAAACGAGCGCTTATCAAACGAAATGATCAAAAAAAAATTACGTGTCGTTTAGACCATGCAAGTCAATTGTTGCTTCAATTTAACTGTATGCAAGCGGCAAGCAACTTGCATCATGTAATTGGCCCATTAGAAAGATGATGATGAATGATGACGATTTTATTGTTCATACAACTTTGTCGATTCTCTTCAATGGACATAGTATGTACCATAATATAAATTCATGATTTGACTATTATTTTACTATTAAATAATATACATGTATATTATTTTTATTTACTTATAAAATAGTCAAACAAAACAAATCTTACGACAGAGTTTATAAAACAATGCTCCTTTTGAGATAAATCTGGTATAACGACGGCCCGGATTTATTAAAAAACAAATTATTTTATTTCCACAGCTTGCGGGTTCAATTCATAACAAAACGAGCATTTTCGTTGCGATTGTCAGCTATTTAGGAGAGTTCGTCAGAATTAAAAGACTTTCTCCACTTAAATTTGTACTGGTATACTTAAATATGTTGCGGGATTTTATTGTTTAATTTTAAATGTATTTATGTCCGTAGTTGTATTTTTCGATTTTAATATTTCATTTACTATATAAATTATAACATTGAGATTTTGTAAATATTTATTCATTCAAAAAAATTAAATACATATAGAAGTAGTTTTTATGTTTAGAGTTCATTGCAGATGTTTGGCTGCAGTTACTATTTACTTACAGGTGGCATGTCACTCATCATTAAAAATGTTATGTCCTAAAGTAAGTATTTACATGCGTCCTTAATATTATATACTTAGAAGACTAGGGAAAAATTTAGTAAAAATAAAATGTTGTGGGTAATTAATTTTATAATTTCAGAGTTTTAAAATATCGTAACCATAAAACATCTGTAAACATTAATGATCACTGTAAGAAATGTATTGCAAGCACTTAGAAACCACTCCATAGAATGTTTGCGTTATGGCAGACGGTAAAATAACTACATACTTCAGTACATCCGCAATTTGTCGATGAACTTTAGTTACAATCCTAAAAACAAACCTAACTAATCCTCTACTTTGTAAATTATTTGAGGATATCATGTTTTTAATTGTGATTAAATTTATGTAAACTTGAGATACAAACGAACTTTTTCGTTATGTTATTTGATAGTCATTCATTAATTCATATGCCTCCCCCATAGATTGCCTCAAGCTGCCTGTTGGGTGTGCAATCACAGTATTTTTTATTACTATTGCGTTCTTATCAGGGAGATGCTGCTGATCATCTTCTGCTATAGTTTTTACTATACGGTGAATAATTAAATATGGGCGTCATTCAAATTGGTTTGTTTTGAAGATTCAAAATACGACCGTTCTATATTTTTATCGCATTACCTTATGACCCAAAATCCACAAAAGAAATGTCGTTCCATCCCTATCATTGAAGTTTGCAATCCAAAAATCTCTGTGTTTTATAAATAAGAGTTGTTAGCCCTTTTATAAGCTATTTTTTATTTTTTTAGTTCATATCTTCTTTACTAAGCTTTATATATTATTGTACGGAACCTTAAATTTGGATTCAGCCATCCACTGATGAAATTACACCTTATAAATAAAAAAAAAACATAAACTCTCACACCTGTTTCCTAGAGGGGTAGGCAGAGACAAAAAACTTCTATTGGTCAAGATCCTGACACAACTTTCTCGCTTCTTTCACATCCATATAACTATGTATACTTGCTCGTCCTCGGTTAAGAGTACTCCTAATTTAGCTCATCTTCAATAAATCACCAAACTTTCGTTTAGGGCGTACCATGCCGACTCTACCACTTACTTCTGCAGCATAAATTTGCTTTGTCATTCTTTCCTTATTCATTCTTTCTATGTGTCCAAACCCCGAAGCATTCCTTTTTCAATCCTCGTTACAACATCTTCATGCAAAACAAACTTTTCTCTTATCACACGATATCTCACCATATCATTCAGAGTCAGCTCTAACATAATTCTTGATGACCTCATTTCTACAGTTTTAATTTTACTTTCATGTTTCTTCTGCCACGCAGGTAAGGTAACTTTATTATTATAATTACGAGTATATAGTTTTGAAAAAACGTTACCCCCACACTAGGATTTTCTCCTGTATCGTGGAGGCAGTTTACAAACACAAATTACACAAGGACAAACATCCAGACCCGGATTATTTGTAGGCCACAAATATTTTGTCTGTGAGGGATTCGAACCCGCGGCCCTCAACGCAGCAACTCATTGCTTAGCCAGTGCGCCACGGAGCCTCCAAACGTTCCTTTTGACACATTCTGACTTTCCACAATAGAGTGAAGAGCCCATTTACCTATGTCCTGCATTCACTGTCGCCCTTTATCCTTGCATGTCTACTATCTTTGCTAAAAAAACGAACAGTGGTGTAGGTCCATCACTGCTGAAAGCTGAAGTGGCAATGGGCTGGCATGTCCGAAGAACCGACAACCAATGAGGAAGAAAGGTTCTCGAGTAGCCTTATACCGGTAAGCAGAGTTTAAGGCACCTGGTAGACCCGCCCCCACTAGATGGAGTGACGGCCTGGTAAAACATGTAGAAGTCATTTGATGCAAGTGGTCCAGGACGGTTTGTGGCATTCCTTGCGAATTTTGAGGGTCTGTAATTATCTATAGTTATAGTCTGTAGTTATCTATATTTTATTATATTAGGTATTTAAGTCAAATAATTTATGAGCATCATTTATATTTCCTCTATAACAACGAGCGACAAACGAGGACTCAGTCCACCTTATGGTAAGTGGATGCTGTGGCCCATATATATCTACGTCTATCCTCGATTAAGAATGAAAATGCAGATGCGTTTTCGCCCCTGAGGACTAATTGCCTCGCTTCCAGTAAAAAGGGTCTCCGGTTTTCTACACTCATCATACGAAGCACAGCAGCATAGAGCTGCTATTTTACGATGGTATTCTGTGAGAGCGTGGTCTTACCCCGGTCGAGCCGACCCATTCGTGCTATAACCATAATATAACTGCAGCATGGCTCTGACCTTAAAATCAGATAGAGTATACGGAAAAGAGGATGTCGAATTATTCCAAATAACAGATCAAAATTGATTTGAATATCTTGAAAACAAACAGTAAAATTAAATTGAAAAAAAAAATTATAATTATATATTATATAAATAAAATTGAAATGCTGTCTGTAATATTGAAATAACCGACTTACTGATTTGGCAGAGTTTTTAAAGTGTTGTCTGTCTGTCTGTCTGTCCGGGCTTATCGTTGGAATGGTTGAACTAATTGTAATGAAATTTCCCGAACAGATTAAAACTGTTGGTCCTCCGACTTAACTCTCTCTGTTGTGATCGGATATAATATATATATATATATATATATATATATATATATATATACATATAATAAATCTGTAGAAAAGTCCTGTAGAAAACTATTCTATATATATATCTGTAGAAAACTACTGGACCGATTTACATGAAATCTTGTACGTAGGTAGATAGTAACTAGGGGCAACTTATAAACTACTTTTTATTCGATTACGGAACTTCAAAAAAAGAAGGTTAAGTATTTTCCTTCCTTTAGATGTTAATTTTCTATTATATATATAGGCGGGATGACGGGTGTTTTTCTAATAAATACCATATTTATAAATAAAGTTTAAAATATAGTTATATAACCTTGGTAAAATAATTTGAAACTACACCGATTTAGTCATCAAAACAGCGCCATCTATCATCAAATGGAAAAAGTAGTATATTTTGCCTTGAGTTATTAATAAATGAAATAATATAAATAACTTACATTTATATGTGTTAATGATTATATTTTTAAAATTATTTAAAAATTCTAACTTTTACTTTTTTAGTATTTTTGTTATTTTATTTTAAAAGTGTAATAATTTCAATAGATAATAGTGACGTCTATCAAAAATATTAAAATTGATAATGTTTTTATTTCAATTACTAATATATATGTAAAGTGATTAAAACTGGTCTGTCTGCAATTGTTGAAAAAAATTTCATTATCATTACAGTTTTATTAAAGAGATTTTTATGCATGTCGTGGCCAGATCGTAGAATTGATCATATATCATAAATAAGTCTATCATTTCGTGAAATGGTGTCGTCATTTCATGATATTTAACACACTTTGTTGACCATGTCATGATATAGCTTGACTAAATCAATGAATAGAAATCGTTTGAAGATATTAATAACTAAACACAACGTTGCTATTTCATGATATGGTCATATGACGATATCATTAAATCATTTTTCACCGCTAGCGGCGCTGATAGAGTATTTTTTAACAGAAAGAGAACTTTTAACAGAATTGACATCACTTTATGCCTTATTGATATAATAAATAAATGTTCGCTTCTATCGCTGATATTAATAGATAGTGTAGTTTTGGCTTTCATTATTTCAGCTAATAATAGCGCCATCTACTTACTTCTAAATAAACTAAAATGGCGAGTCACTGATAAAGTAAAATAATAGAATGCTACTGAATATACGATGTAAATAATTGAATAATTTACATTACATTCATTCCGCGTTGGAATCAGCGCAGCGAACACTTTTTTGGCCTAAAACTCTCTGCGGCCTGTGCCTCGTAGTAACATGTATGTAAGCTGCTACTTTTTTACATTTCATGGGGCAATACCTATATGCAGTTTTTATTACATTCATATTTTCGGGTATGTTACTTTTTTGTTTTCACTCTATCGTAAATATTAAGGGTTGCAAAGATGAGTAGAACTCATTATCGTCAGCCTATCAAAAGTCCACTGAAATGAACATAGGCCTCCCCCATAAACTGTCAAGTAGCTAGATATTTACTAAAGTTGCCACGCTTGGTAGGCGAGTATGCAACCGCAGCTATTATTATTTTAAGCTGTTGCCAGGAAGGTGATGTAGCCCATCTCCTGTTTGTTTTCCTATATCACCTCTTACGATGGGACAATATGAGATAAAACTAATTTTAAGGATTTTATCGTGTTTAATTTTAACTTTTTTAACTGTTGTCACGGGCGGAGCGGGAGAACTGAGGTGTTTGACGATCTGATGTCATAGTTAAAATATAATAGAATAAGAAAATAATAGAATAAATGCAGTAGTATGCTTGGTTTTGAATTTAATTTTATTAATTATGGAGTCCTTGGCAGGTGGTAGCACTCAGCCATCTTCCCTATTAAAATTAGGATATTTTTAATTTCACGAATCATGATTGATAGGAATCGGTGTTCTATTGCAAGGATTTGTTGTCTGTCAGATCCCATATAATGGTTGAGACGATACTAAACATGTTGACATACTTTAGACTGCCCGGAGCTTCGGTGCTTCACATCAACGATATGTTATTTTACTCGGGTTTTTATGGAACTTTCATCCAAGATGCGTAAAAAAACCCCACGTAAAAAAAGTTAAAATTAATCGTGATAAAATCCGTAACATTAGTTTTGTTCCATGTATAGTATTTATTATTATAGAACTGCATTTATAAAAAATTTAAGTCTACTCGAAGTAAAAAAAAATATCTACATCTATTTTATGGTGCCAATCAATATTAAATAGGACCAATGATATGAATAAAATATCTCAAAGAAACATTATACCGTAAATTGATAGAAAACCATGAATTCATCATTATTTTGTTAAAACTAAATTAACTTTAATTATGAATGAATGTAAAGAGTAAAATATAAATAATAATGAATTTTGATTCCAAGACAATTTACCTTTCTTATGGATACATCTGAAGACACGCCCGATATAAAAATAGTAGTGTTTTTCAGACATATATATTCACGTTCTGGCATATTATATCTATGTCAAATACCAATCATCTACGTCTTTTAGAATTCAAAAAAAATCTTTGACAGACATAGAGACATTTTGTAAATTTGTCACGGTACAGCATTTAATGATGTTCCTAATTCAAGCTCACGCGAGAAGCCGCTGGTAAAAGCTAGTATATATATATATATATATATATATATATATATATATATATATATATATATATATATATATATTTACATCCCATGAGTAATCTTGCGTCCCACATAGGTGAAATTACCAGTATACGTCCAGTATACGGACGCAAGATTGACCCACCCTGATAATCAGCCAACAGACTTCATATTATCGGTAAACCATCTGGGCAAAAAATTGTCATGGACGTTATTTCATCATTGAAATGAATTCTGGCGAATATTTTAGTTCCGCAACTTGCCGCACAAGATTTGTAAGTCGCTACTTCTTGGCGTATATCAGCGCTGTGTATATTCGACTTTTTTCTCCATCTACGAGTACTACTCCGCGTATCCTGATACCGTATATTTTAGAGATTTTTAAAGTTTTTGTCAACTCAAATCGATGACTTAATTACATCCGCAAAGTGAGCTCACGATATGGGCTGTACGGGAAAGTATACACGAAAGGGGACGGGAGGCTCTTACGATTCGCGTTCGGGCTCATGGCGAATATTTATTTACTAGCTAATGGTCGCTCGGTCCTTTGGAGTCCGTTTGGAGCGGTCGCTGCATTGTAAATTGAAGTGAAAAAAAAATCAACCTACCTGAAATCTGGATGAAATAGAGCAATAGCTTGTAGCTTGCTTGCAATTTAGGCCCGAGGTCGCAAGTTGGGAGCAGGGAGGCGTGCAGAGAGCGTTCGGATGGGGCGTAAAAGCATTTTTAACAGTGGTAGAGCCAAGCGGCAGCTTTCGTTGTCGCACGGATGGGCCGACTCGAACTAAAATAGTAAATTAAACGCGATAAAATCCGTAAAAAATAGTTTTATTCAATGTGTAGTGTTCGCGTAAATATAAGAAATCATTATAGCGACAAACATCCCGCGTCTACGGGTGCCTCTATAGGTTCCATATAAGTAATGCCGACACAAACCGACTCATCGACCACATCCAAATGCTGCAAACTCCGTGCTACAACAGATCCCATCTGGAGAGATCGTGATCCTCGGTGATTTTAACGCCGACCACGCTGGATGGCTTGGTTCCCGTTTAACCGATTATGCGGGTAGATCTGTTTATCTCTTTTATGACTTTGCCTTGGCATATGGTCTGACATAACTGGTTACTTCACCTACGCGGATCCCAGATGTGGAGGATCATAGACCTTCCCTGTTGCACCTTCTGCTGACCTTCATCCGGATGGATATAGGTGTCGGTCGATGGCCCTCTTGGCTCTTCGGACCATTGTCTGATCCGGAGTATGGTGCCACTCACGCTGCCTCGCGGTTGCGTTCTGTGTGTTGCCGCCGTGTTTAGCACTATAGGTTGGCCGATTGAGACAGGATGCAGTCTTTTTTGCATCCTACTCTTGGGGGCGGGTTTGCTTTTCGCCGGATGATCCCAACGTTGTTGCTGATTCTGTCGTTGATGTAATACTTCAGGGAATGGAACTTTTTATTCCATCATCTGTGGTGCCTATCAGAGGCAGAACTCGGCCATGACTTGGTCACTTCTGTAAAATTGCATAATACCTTATGGTGTGATGCAATTTTGTTGCTTACGCAGAAGTGCTGCCGGGTCTGGGCTGATGCATCAACGTCTCGGGATGCAAACACCAGCGCTCTTAAAAAGAAGTATAATTCCGCCTCCAGGTCCTTCAAAAGTGTCATTGGCAAGGCAAAGTCAGAGCGCATCGGCAGAATTGGCGAGAAAGTAGTTCGACTTCCTTCGGGAACATGTGCATTCTGGTCTCTCGCCAAGGCTGTCCAAGGGAACTTTTGTCAGCCATCTCTACCATCTCTGCACAGGGAGTACGACTCACTGGCCCATGCCGTAAAGGAGAAAGCCAATCTGCTAAGCTCTCTCTTTGCAATCGAGTGGGCCTGATGGAGTCACTCCTTTTGCGCTGAAGACAAGTGCTCCGGAGTTGGAATCGGTTTAAACGCATCTTTTCCGTTACTCCTACTCCCTAGGCGTAGTCCTGAATTCATGGAAGATGGCTTTGGTCCACCTGATCCTTAAAAAAGGCAACCGCTCAGACCCGTCTTACTACAGGTCTATCGCCATCATCTCCTTGTTCTCCAAAATAATGGAATCCATTATAAATTGCCAGCTCATGAGGTACCTTGAAGCTTCAGCTGGTGATCTTCTGATCTACCTGACTCATAGACGAGCGGAGGCAGTAGAGTCTAAGGGAGGCATTGATCGTTAGTTTGGACATTGCGAAGGCCTTCGATCGGGTTTGGCACACAGTGCTTCTTTATAAGCTTCCTTTCTATGGGCTTCCCGAGGAATTGTGCAATTGGATCACCAGCTTTTTTGTAGATTGGAGCAACAAGGTCGTAGTAGACGGTGCATGTTCCGATTACAAGCGTATTAACGCTGGTGTTCCACAAGGCTGCATGCTATCACCAACGCCGTTACTTCTGCATATCAATGATATGTTGCAAACCGGTAACATTCATTGCTATGCAGAAGACAGCACTGGTGATGCTTTATACACCGACCGTGCCAATATTTATCAGGAAAACGTCGCCAAGTACCGGAACAAACTTTGCGTCTGAAGTTGAGAATTTGTTGAACTAAGTCTCGGATTGGGGGTGACTAAATTTAGTTCAGTTCAATCCCCAGAAGACACAAGTTTGCGCGATTACCGCTAAAAAGAACCCCTTTGTCGTTACAGGGCACTCCTCTTGTTGCCTCAGCCAGTATCGGAACCCTGGGCGTTGACATATCGAATGATGTGCAGGGAAGAGGAGGCCAATAATGCCTCTCTTCTTCTCTTCAAAAAGCTTGGCGTGCTCAGCAGTGCGTGAAAGCATTTCATGCCAGTACACTGCCTTTACTCGCAGGTTCGGCCTCACATGGAATACTGTTCCCATCTCTGGGCCGGCCCCAGTGCTAGCTCCTTCCATTTGACCGTATCCAGCGCAGAGTGGTTCGAATTTGCGGTGACCGAGTTCTTTCTGATCACCTTGACTCACTAACACTGCGAAGAGAAGTTGCGTCTCTTTGCCTATTTTTTCGCATCTACCACGGAGAGTGTTATGAGGAATTTTTCCGACTTATTGCAGCCGCTCAATTCACCATTGCACATCGCAACAACACTCCCGATACCATTCATACTATCTGGATGATTATACAAGAAGATTTTTTTTTCCTTCCTCGCACAACTTCCTTGTGGAATCGACTACCACTAGCGATTTTTCCGCGGACCGATACGACTTTTATTAAGAGGCTGGTAACGCACCTTCGATTCCCTTAGTATTGCAGATGTTCACGGGAGGCAGTCGAAACTTACTATCAGGTAAGCCGCATGTTCGTTTGCCCACTTTTCAATAAAAAATAACCAAGATTTCTTCGTAAGGAATCTTACTCCCGACAGCTCATCAAGTTTAACAGTTGCACTACGAAAACTGTTATGATTTCATACGGGATAGGAACGGTCTCAAGGTCAACGCATTAAGTGAGCAAAACAATTAAACCATATACGAAATATACAGAGTGCCACATCATTTTCGTCATGACCGGTCGCATGAAGTGAGCAAAAGATACAAAC
The DNA here is from genome assembly GCA_029286625.1 of Parnassius orleans. NCBI lineage: Eukaryota > Metazoa > Arthropoda > Insecta > Lepidoptera > Papilionidae > Parnassius > Parnassius orleans. The sequence continues at coordinate 94,781 of JAGSMP010000892.1, forward strand.
CATATACGTAATATTCAGAGTGCCACATCATTTCCATTATGAATGGACGCATGAAGTGAGCAAATTATACAAATCATATACGGAATATACAGAGTGCCACATCATTTCCGTCATGAACGGACGCATCAAGTGAGCAAAACATACAAATCATATACGGAATACACAGTGTGCCACATGTTTTTTTATCATGAACGGACGTCGAAAATGAGCAAGAATTATTCAAAATTGAATATCGTCCTGTCAAATATAAATGGAATTCCTATTCTAGTATGATATTTGTTAACAGATAAATTAACAATATTCACTCTCTAAACATTTAAAATTCTGCCGGAAATAGAAGATGCAATAAGTATCTATCGTAAAAAGACGCAAGAAGTCGTCATGATGTAGAGATATATATATGTGTATATATATATATATATATATATATATATATATATATATATATATATATATATATATATATTTACTATAATGTACTTTTTGTTTCAGGCACCTATCACATTATTTCCACACCTCCCAGGTTGACTGAAAGAGAATGCCAAAAGGCATTAAATCCCTTTGTAATCCTTTTTATGAAGGTGTAAATAAAGAAAACTATACTCGATATACAACACGATCTCTTCTACAGGTTTTTCATTGCATGTTCATTTATGGAACAAAAATATGGATACTAAAATAGTTATCTTATCATGTCTTAAATTTTTTGAAAAATTTCAAAATTGCAAAAAAAGTTTATAACAATTCATAAAAAATTACGCAACGTATCAACTTAACAAAAAATTCAGAACAATATTTATCCGTTGCAAATATGTTGAAACTGTGAGCTCAGATTTTTGAACAAAGCAGCTACGAAATTGCATGTCAAAACACGCCATACTCGCGCTCTCACTTGCGGCAGTTGACAAGCAAGCAGTTTTACCATTCAACAGGAGTGTAATATTTTATAGTGCTGGCAGATTTTAAAGTAAACATCACCGACGTGAAATAAATGTGTAGTCTATTTTAATCGCTATTATTTTGTTTCTCGAATCTGAAACCTTCCCAGCAAAACAATGATTATTTTAGTTAATACTATTGAATATTTACAAATATTATTGCTATTAAATAAAATATGGGCAGTAATATTTTATTACTAGTATCTAAAGCTACGATTTTCAAAACGATTTCTTATATCTACGAGTGAACAGTGGTTTTAGACACAGTTCACTTTGTGGACTGAACTGACTGAACAGTGGGTCATTCGTAGATAGGAGTGCTATCATCATATAAGTCCGCCTATCACTCATTGATTGATTCTGTACTTTGTCACAGTGGCGACACTCTCTGTACGTGAGAGTTCAAGCGCCGGTGACCTTGAGCAGGATCGTGTAACGCTAGGTTGATGAACCAAAATGGAATATTATAGACTTGTGCAAAAGAAGATACATAGTAGGTATATGTTATATAATGTAAACTGTATTTAGGTAGTGAAAGATACGTTCAATTTAAATCAAATTTTATTAAATATCTTTACAGATGGGGAATATTACAACTTCCCACAAAACAAAATATGCGCGACAGTTAATGGTAATCTTAAATAATTAACTAACACTTAGTATTTTAGTACGCAATAATCAGTATTACCTACTATCCTTTAAAAATTACTTACTCTTATATATTTTTGGCTTTTTCGATTACTTTTATAATTTTTATTATTATTTCTAACAATTGCAAAAATTCGTAGCCGTATGTATAATTTTTTTAGAAAACCCAAAGGGAAGCATAGGCATGACATATCAAAGGTTTCATGGGACATGGCGGCCAACAAGTTGTTCCCTATGTTTTGAGATAAGTCATTTTTATTTCTAATGAAATAATCCTTAAATCTCCTTCCAAGTGCCTCCACAAAGCTTATGAACGACTCTGGTGGTGTTATCAGACCTATCGTTGGCCTTAAGGCGTTGTTTTTATTATATTCTTTATAATATGTAAATAAAGTGTCTCTAGAGAGATTGCAAGGTTCTTGTTGCTTATTGAAATACTCAATCATTTTGTGATACAACCATAAACACAATAATAAAGCCCGCCGGGCATGATTATTTTGTATAAAGCGCAGTCAGTCTGCTTACATGCGGTGCGTGAGATTAGAGTGACGAGACGCGAACTACTAGCTAGTGATGGGTCAACTCGAGTTACTTACTCGAGTTAACTAGAGTTGCACTTAACTCGAGTTACTCGAGTTGATCTCCCTAACTCAAGTTTGGGCTGCTGTATATGAACGGATCAAGTGAGCCAGCAAAAGAGTAAGAGCGCGATTCGTTCGTTGTGGGCGCGCTTTGTATTTCAAAGAATATTTAGCTACAACCAAAACAATTCGTTATTTAGAATTTTATAATAGCTAAGTAATGTAATTTAATTTCTTTTATAATTTTGATTAATTATGATTAATATAGTTACGTAAGACACAGACCTATTATTGTAATACCCGAAAAGGGTTGTTAAGTTGTAAGATACATCATATTTTAAATTAACGCCAAATGTAACACTTAACTTACAATAAATATTTTGAATTTGAATTTATTTAAGAATATTTTGACTGTGATAATTAAACTATTAATAGCTTATGTACCTACATCTTAAAGCTATTTAATTGGTATTTATAGTTATCCCAACCCACCAAAGAATTATTTAGAAAAACAAATTTATAAAAAAGTAATTTGTAACAAATCAATTACTTTTTTAACTTTCGAGCTTAAACTCGAGTTGCGTGATTTCAACTCGAGTTAACTCAGATCGTAATTTTCCGAGTTCACACATCTATACTACTAGCTCAGGCCAGGCAGTCGGCGACGGCCCGTTCCACGCCCGCGCGTCTCTCAAGGCTTCGCGCACATCCAGACACCCGCACATAGCTGCAATCGATTTTGTGCACACATGCTTAAGTGTCCTCTTTTCGCGTACTGTATATTTTTTGACTTTGTCTAGTTTGCTTTAAATACTTTTTACACTGCTATCATACAAGTTGTTTGGAAGATGGATGCAAAGCCTGAAGGGATGATACCACCATTTAGAACAGATTGCTAAACTTGTCTCAGACAAAGTCTGCTCCTTTTTTTAATTTAATTTGTAAGGTTTTTTTAACAATAAAATCCTTTTTTCAATTAATTGCAACAGTTATTATGTTATTATTTTTTATTTATTTAATGTGTGATTACTCATACAAAATAATTGCTTGAAAATCTTCATCAACAGAAAAACATTCTACGCATGTTTAAGTTTAAGAAACCAAAAAAATATAAGGAAATGTTGTGTTTATGCTATCATAAAAAAAGAAATAAAATAACCTTTGTTGTTCAAACCATTTTAAAAACATGCTTAGTTATTGCCCTTTCTTTTGAGGTATTATTTACGCAAATGTCTCATCAACTCTTGGAATTAGGGTGTACAAAGCAAATTGCGGACGAATATTTTTAATTTTTAACAGACCAATAAAACAAAATTTTTTGTTAAAATAATTTATTTTTCGTGTTCAAAATTTTGACCGCGACTTCTGACACAAGCCCGGGCTCGCCTTCTCAATTCTATGGTCGTAATTTTCATTTTCATCTCCTGCTTCACAACTTGAAAAGCCGTATGGATTCTTCCTATTAACTACTCTCTAGATGATATTTCCACATGCGTGTATACGAGCTCCTTGGCCCGTCCCCAAAACAAAAAATCCACAAGAGTTAAATCAGGCGATCGAGGTGGCCAAGGGATAGATCCATCTTCCAAATACCCTGTATAAGAAACAACCGTAGTCTAGTCTGCTTCTAATTAATGAAATATAAAGACACTGTAAATGCTTTGGATGAACACCCCATTTAAAACCTGCTAACATTTTAAAGATATTTAGAAATTTAAGTATTTTTTCGCTCGTTTCATTTATGTGTCTACCATATTTTAAATATCTGTCCAGCCACATGCCTAAATTACATATATGCATATAGGTTTCTGAGATTAGTTGATAATAAAGGATAAATTTATCAAATAATATATGCCAGTTGGAGCATTCTTGTAACGAAAACCAGACTCATAAAAAGTTTTTAACTTTTAAAATGTATAGTAAATGGATGAGCAAACGGAAATTGTTCTTTTAAGAAATTTGCAGATAAATATTTATGGTACAGAAATTTTATTTTCTTACGTCGAAAATAAAATATTTTTATACTCAATAAAAATAAAATACCTTATATAATTATAAATGACACTGCAGTAGTGGATATTTAAGAAAAATATGAATATAATAAAACTTAGATAAAGATTGCGTTTATCCCTGAGTAGTGTGCTTCAGTTGCAGACATTTTCAAGAATCTGATATTTCAACAATTCCTACGAAGTAATTGTTAGTTACTCGTTAATTGTTATCCAATCATATGTTGTTAAAAAGCAAAGACTTTGTAATTTTCATTAAAACTGCAATAGCTGGCTAGTTCGGCACAATAAATGTGAGTACAATACACATAACTAAACTGTATCAAGGTTCTTTCAGTATTATTGAGAAATTGACTGTATCTTACATTTTTTTTGGAAAAAAACAGCGAGACTATAAAGATACTAAAGAGAAATTAGTGATTTTTGAATATTTTTGTCTATCAATTTCTGTGTCTGTGTATTACATGAACCAGAAACAATATGTTCATTGATTCGTTTGATTGTAAACTATCGCTACAGTATCAACTACTTAGCTGAACAAAATAATCAGATAAAGAGATAACAAGATCAAAAAAAAATCAGCACAACTGATAACTAATAGAATGCTAATGAGTACTTATTCTGGCAGCATATAGGTAACTATTTAAAGAATATTGTCAGACAAAACATTCAGAGCGATGACCGGTGTCGTAATCGCCACACTTTTTTTTAAAGGATAGGGTGACAAACGAGCACACAGTCCACCTGATGGTAGGTGGTTGCTGTGACCCATAGATATCTATCTTCAATAAAGAATCAAAATGCAGATGCGTTGTCACCCGTGAGGACTAAGATGGAATGCCTCTTTTCCAGTAAAAAGGGTCTCCGATTCTCTACACTCACCATACGAAACACAGCAGTGCTAAGCTACTATTTTACGCTGGTAGATCAACTTGTAATTTAGTATCAGTTGCTAAATATTGTTACTAATATTATTAATATTGTTGACGTGTGAAGTCCGCCAACACGCATAGGCCCAAGATATATGGATCAGAAAAAAAAATTCAGTAGAAAATCAGTACCAGAGCTGTTTAATTTTTTTCTTAATAGTTATTTTTCTAATTGCAATCATTTCTTTCTCAACATTTATTAGACTTATAATAATAAAAATTGAAAATTAATACGTAAGTGATATGTGACTAAGTGATTCACTATCATCAACAAAATAATCTAGAATGGAAGAACATGCAAGATGTATCACTTTAACTCTTGTTATTTTACACGAAAACATAAATCCTTTCTCGAAATTTACGCCTTCATCGACATAAAGCATAGGATTTTATGTAGACCCTTGGGCACTTTGTTTGTTATCCAGTCAAAATACGGCCACTAAAACCGTCGTTTTCGTTTCAAAATGTAATGGAAAGGGGGATCGATTATGTGCGATTATATGTTATACTTCTTATCTTACGTTATAATTTTTATTATGCCCTTCTTTTGTTAAAAAAAAACCTAATACAGATTCTTTAATATAGATAATATTCCTATTTAAAGATATAGATCCTTTTTCTAAAAAAAAAATAGGACAGTGTACCTATTCATGTCAGGATAGACTAGCGGAAGAAGTGGTGATTAATAGTGTTTGTTACAGGAATTCATGAAGATACACGCCCGAGGATGGTCGTATGTCAAGATTGGCCGTGTAGACACGTCTTTAAAATATTGGCTAGATCGAGAGTAAAGGTTTTACTCTAGCGAAGCGTCGTTTCTTTTGGTAACGTGGCAACCGTTGTTGTTTAAAGGATTTTTGACAAAAACGTCATCGGAGAGCATACCATATATTTGCGACGAATCGCTAACGATCTGCTTGATATATTTTCTTGTATTTTATGTTGTGACGCACGCATATTTGCGCCATCCATTATGAGTGCATCTAAGTATGATCCCGTTCGACTACATATATTTATAAATATAGGGTTATTTTGCAATCCACAAGGAGACAGTTTCTTTTTGTATGGAGAATGGGCCCACCACGAATTTTAGTGAACCTCAATGAAATGTATGTTGACCTTATAATCTAAAGATTACAAAATTAATATTAGTTTTATCGCATCTAACGGGAATTCTGAGAAATTAAAAATTAAAATATGAATATCGCAATTACCTTAAAACAAACTAAAAGCGATTTTCTAGTAGTTTTCACCGATATTATGAATTAGAATAGTATAGAATAGCTTAATAATTAATAGTATTAAAAAAAGTTGTAGGTACATTCAGCAATTATAGATATTTTAAGATAGATGGAAAATCCTTTAGCAGTTCCGGCAAAACAGTGCACAGACAAACAAACGGTGTGGAGACTATTTTTTACAGGTATTAATTGATTAGTGAATATACATCACACACACCATTACAGTAATAATTTAATTAAATATGTTAATATTAAATATATTATATAATATTAAATATTAATATATTTAATATTAAATATGATTAAAGCCAAGATGAATAGCGGATAATATGTCTATTTATAATATTACCTTAAATGCTATATAGTAAGAAAGCTGTTTTGAATTGGTTGTATAAGGATAAAACACAAAGTAAAATGCCACTGTATATATTGTTGTAATTATTTCCAAAGCAGTCTATAGTGTAATCTAATAGTGGAACAGACAGACAGACAGGTGCGGTGTCAAGACTTTGTTTTAATATGTTTTGGTTGATTAGTAAAGGTGCAGTGTGTAAACTTTGTTTTAAAATATATTAACTGATTAGTTATCATACCCCAAACACCATTAAAGCAAAATGACTAGGTTATTACACACTGATAAATATGAAGTAAGATGTTTTAAACTGGTTGTGTAAGGATAATAAAAACATGTATAATTTAATTGTATTTATTATTGTCATTATTATTTCAAAAGATATTTTCAAAATAACTTGATAATAACATGAATCAGAAGGATATTATCAATGTTGTGAGATATGATATACTGTTGTATTCAATATCCATACTTTGTTCCTCACGAGCAGCTCTGCAAGATTTCAGCCTACAAGACATACATTTATTCTAAGCGACCCACCTGAAAAATTTAATGAATATTGTATGAGACTATATATATACTATACTTTAATGTCAATAAACTACATTTCCATATTTCTGTCAGTATTTTGTTGTTTTGCCTGTATGTTAAATAAATAAGAAATTATTATAAAATATACACCATTAATCAGCTCCATATGATCAAATAATACATACAATAGTAATTATTATGGATTTACATCAACAATATTTGACTATGTAAAGTTGTCTGATTTCTATTTTCACATGTTTCATGTAGGGGAAAAATATTATTTTTATATTAATTATCTGATAGTAGATGACAAAATAATATTCCTTCTGCAGAGTTAACAACACATCAGTCTAAGGATAATAGAAGCATCTGATCAACAAGGATATAAACATTACACAAGTAAAATAGCTTAACTAAGTTACAATACTTATGCAAACTGTATATTTGCTTCTAGTACAAGTAATAAGTACTATTTACACGTAAATATATGTACTATCTATACTGTCTATCTACTACGGCTGGCATAAATTCAGGATCCATGTTTAATGCCATTTGGTATTGTCAAGTTTATGGAGCAACTTGCTGAATACATAAGGTATTTATACCTAAATGCAAAATGAATCGCTCTTCAAAGCCGATGAAACTACATCAAATAGAGAAATCTTTAAATCCCTCGACCCATAGATTCTAATTTTCTTATAACATACAGAAAAACTTCATTTATGTATTTATTCTATCTATTATTTAATTTAGATTTTACTAATAACATAAAACTTTAATACTTTGTCACTTTTAACATACTAATAAGGTTCTAAGACCTGTGGTTGTCATTTTTTTTTAGGTAATTAATCATAAATTATAGATCTTATTTAGATTTTCCAAAATTCTAGGTGTAACAGTAAACTCTTGTATTACATACATACCTTAGAGATGTAGTCAAATATGAACTTAGTTTGATTTATAATATCGTGATTGTGCTATCATTGTTATTTTTTTACTCGTATAAGTAGTGAATAACATAAAAGGTGATTTAAATATACTTGTTTTGTTTAAAGTATGAATGATAACAATGAAACAACAAAACAAAATCGTCAGTGTGGCTTATTTTGAAAAATGGAAGCGATTTGTAAGATATGCGAAAAGCAGTTTATAGATTTTGAAATGCTACACATGTCTGTAGTAAATAAAAACATGGAAATACTACAAATAAATAAATAATAAATATTTGTACTTTATTTCATATTGTCACATATTACTTATTTAATAAAGGTACCTATTTAAAACGTATATTAATATAGAAATTCCACTTTATATTGTATTAAAATCTATAATAAAAAAGTTAAACTAGTAATTTAATTATCAAACAGTATTATTATTATTTAATAATGCTTTAACTAAGGTAATCGCTATTATCAACTCGAGTGATAAACTTCAATCGATGCAGGGACTGTAAATAGTTAATTCGCGTAACTCAAAAACTCGAGTAACCACAGTGACATGATAAACCCGAGTGACTGAGTCACAAAATTCTACTCGAGTCGCATCTTTATCTTACGGTCAATTCAGTGTCTGTCTACAATTTAGTGATGAACTTGACTTACTAATTCGAACAATTTATTCATATATTATGTAATATCAACAAGCTGATTAAGTATAATACGTGATAGTTAAATTATTAATAACATTAACTATACGCTACGTCATAAAGTTAGAGTGATATTATTTTATGAAAATTGTCTATACGCAAACCAATAAAATATAACTATCTATTAAGTAATAATAATTATCTTGGATGGAGGAACAAATATAAAAATAATTTGTAACAAACTGACACAACTTCGTTCCGCCAATTCGAGTTGCGTAACTCGAGTACTATTCGAGTTACGTGAATTTCAACTCAAGTTAACTCGAGTTGAGTTTCTCCGAGTCGGCACATCTCTCTACAATTTTTTAATATTACATTATCTGAACCAATGAAAAGAACACAAATATCAAAACAACTCTTTTCAGATCTTAATTCCGTTTAGATTTTCATAAAATCTTTATGTTATTTTAATAATAAATTGGTATCTTTTTTCTATATAATACCATTAAGGGTCGCAAATTTCTAGTGGCCTGATTGACTTTTTTGGAGAAAGTTAATATAATAACATATAAGGACAGAAATTTTGAGATAAAGTAAAATAATCTCAAAATTTCTGTCCTTTTACCTTTTAAATTCAAAATGCGTGCTAATGCATTATTTTAACTGATTTACTGCGCTTGCATTCTTAAGGGTCGATCGGTAGGCAAAAGCGTTCATAAATCAAATTCAATTTGGGAGAATTTCAAATGAAAGTAGAGGAAGCCTTATTTACTCGTATTTTCAAAAACTGCAATAACGGCACCTTAATACGGATAATTAGTACGGACTTTATAGCAAAATCAAGGATTCTTATCGCCAGACTGATAAGCTTAAGGTGGCCAAGAGTTGTGTGCACTGGTGGCGTTTCTTGGGTCAAATATTAGATTATTTCAGCCGGCCACAACGCAAAAACTAATGGAGCGCATTGACGACCTGAATATCCAACGTGCAATGACAGAACCCGACAGTGCAGAGCATTTTCGACCGGGAGATTATATTATGGAAGGAGAAAGAGTTTGATGGTAGGTTATACACGGATCTACACGAGCTTTTCGTAGATAAAGTTGCCTTCATCCACCGGCTACGTTTTGGTGACCTCTTCGGGAAACCGTGAGTTTTGTACGACTTCAAGAATCTCACCGTCAAGAATAATTGGAACTGGTATGACGTGATAGTTGAACATAGCTTTCGTCTTGTTCAGATTCATACAAACCAACACGTCGGGAGAATTCATTTATTCTATTCAGCATGTTCTGAAGTTCTAGCGATTATTTCATGACGACGATATCATCAGCAAAGCATAAGTGTAAGGTACTTTTACTCGTTTACGTTAATGCCATGTTCTTTCCAGTCTTTCAGGTTAACCTTTAACAGCTTAGGAGATATATCACTCATGATACAACAGGATTGGTTTTGTTTGATTGCCCTGTTTTGGACGGACATAATACTGGTGTTGTAAAGACATCTCAGTACTTCGATGTACCGCCAGTCAATTAGGCACCGCTGCAAAGAATCCAGAGTAGCCCATGTTTCGATGTAGTCAAAGGCTTTCTGCAGTCCACAAATGCAAGACACAGGGCTGATTAACATTTTTCAACCGACTTCAAAAAGGAGCAGGTTCTCAATTCGTCGGAATCTTTTTAATGTATCATCACCGATTACTCGAAGATGGAACCAATTTGGAAAATTTTTGTACAAAGGGCACCCCAGGTGACTTCCCAGGTGGTCCTATTTTATCGAAATCGGTCGAGCGGTTAAAAAATCAACAATATATTTTAATTGTACAAAATTTTAATTTTACCACTTGTTACTTAATTAAAGTTCTGGCCGCAACTACTTGCACCATTTTTAGTACATTGGGCCTTAATTAATATCGACCTAATTTTGGTTGGCCTTTACGAGGATATCCAATGATATGAGAGGAGTGGCATTATTCTAGCCGCTGCCACACAGAAACAAAGTTACTAGGCTGTGTCTGTAAATATGGTGAGTATTCCAAAGTCAGTTCCAATTACTGTTGATGGTGATTTTTGAAGTCGTCCAGAAATATACCTACCTTGGGCAGATATTGCAACGAGTTGAATAACTTGAGAAGGAAGCCGATTAGAAGATTCAGCTAGGCTGCAGCAATTAGAAAGCTCCGTCGTGTTTTCTCGTCGCTCATACCACAAAGTCTAAAGACAAAAGTCTTCAACCAGTATTCTGCCTGTACTTACTTATAATGCCGAAACGTACACTGACGATACTCCACAAGCTCAAAGTTATTCAGCGTGCGATGGAAAGACCTATACTGGAGTTCTCTGGTGGATAAAATTCACAATTACAACATTTGTCAAATCATCTGTCATCATAAAAATTGCAGATTAAATGAATAGTTATTGTGATATTCTTACTTAAATAATTTAGTATTTCACCCGTCTCAGGGCCTTAACGTGTTTTGATTTCTCAGATATGCAGACAAGCTTTTAGAGACTGAAAACGACACGGTCATGATGCCAAATATATTTTACATAAACCCATTTTGACAGAAGTAACGCTATGAACAAACAATTAAATAGACTATCAAGGTAGAATATTAAGATGAACAATAGTCAGGCGACGATAAATTTTTAAAGAATGAGGGTGACAAACGAGCACACAGTTCACTTGATGGTAAGTGGATGTGTGGCCTATAGACATCTTCATCTATACTTGGTTAAGGGCCTCGTTCTCTACAAATACCGTACAAAACAGCATTATGCTACAATTTCACGCTGATATTCTTTGAGAGCCTGGTCCTTCCATGGTCGAGCCGACCCATTTGGGCTACAACCAAGGGATTAATCCAACTGGACTGATAAGCGTTCGGAAAATTGCAACTCGACGGGGTAGGATCACGATCTCACAGAAAACCAGAGTAAAGAAGCAGTTTAATGTGTCATGTGGTGTAGAGAGGTGAGAATTGAGACCCTTTTAGTGGCAGCGCAACCATTCTATCTTAGTCCTCAGAGGTGACACATCTTTATATTGATTCTAAATTGAGGAGATATGTTAGATTTTGGTGTCTACGGGCACAGCATGTTACTTCCTTCAGGTGGATTGCATTCTCGTTTATCGTCCTTTTAAAAATTATATAATATTGCTCCATTTGGCCTGATAGAAAATCCATCTGCAATCAAGAAATTATAGACTGGCTAAAGAATGATGAATGAATGGCAGGTGTGATAAATATGAGGTATATATTATAAGTTCTGCAGTATGTGTAACAAATGTATCTGTAGAACATCTGTTAATCTGTTAATTGCGCTTGTTAGGGAAAGGACAAGGAAAATAACCCTTAGTCGATGTGGTGTCAGTATTATGTACGATAAATAGTAGTCACAACTCAGCTGAAAGCTAATAAGGTTATTTGCATAAAATAATTTAGAAGGTAATGCTAATTTCAAAATTATATATATATGTCGTAAAATATTGCCAACCAGTTACTAAATACAACTCCCTCGAGTCTTAAAATCTGTAGTGAAAAATTATCTTTCCTGGCAAGCTGTAAAAAAGGGCATAAGTGTAAAATAAGTTGCGCAAACCTGGGTTTTTTACTTTATTTTGTGTAAAATAACCTATATTTTCTTAATATTACCAGGGTGAACAAGAGTACGGAAGTTTTGGTAACTATAGATTTATACTTAAACTAATAAAATATTTATTAAATAAATTTACACATATTAAAGATTATATTTTAACTTTTAATTATTAATAATTTTCTGTTAATATAATTATTATATTAACAGAAAGATATAATAATTTTTTTCCAATGCTTAGATTACTATTCATATTTAAATAAAAACTTTCATTTCTATACAAAACGTTAAGATACATTTTTAAATTAATGAATTTTAACATTATGTTTGTTTTCCTATCCTAACATTTCATGCACATTCACTTTAAATCTAATAATTATGTCTTCCAGACCAAATTTTGGTCACGGCAATCGGCGCAGGACAGGATTATAGTGCAGAAAGTTAAGGCAAATAGATTTCCTTTGAATTTAGGTACATAAACACTCACGCCTGTCACCCAGAGGGGTAGGCAGACTACGGACTTCCATTTGGCACGATCCTGGCACACTCTCTCGCCTCCTTTACATCCATATATCTACGCACACGCTCGTCGGTGTCGGTTAGAATTTAGGTACTGTGCTGATAGATATTATACAGAGATAAAACACAAATTTATAATTTACAAAATTGTATAACGACATTGTCTCTGCCCTAAGTGAGGCTGCGATTGCTAGCCGAGAGTATAAGAAACATTGGTCCAAAAACCCGTTGTAAGAATGAATGTGAATGTGAAGATATGTTAAAGAGGCTCATGGAGAGGTTAGACAGAAATTTCATCTTTAGATGGCTAATGGATGGCCAGATCATGGCGAATTATTTGATCAAATGCGTAGCAACCGAAAGGTTTTTAAATCACGCTTAAAATGGTGTCAAGCCCATAAACATCAAATTGAAATAGAGAACATGGTGTCATCGCATACCAAGAAAGATTTTAGTGCTTTTTGGAAAAGCACTAAGATGAGGACTCGCCTGGCCTCCCATGAGTGTGGATGGGGTGAATGACCTCAGGATATTACCAACCTCTTTAGAGAGAGATGTTCTGTGAAGTCCATACTTAGGTCACCTTCTTGTGAATCGTGCACGATGCTAAAATAGTCACTGACGTAGGGGACAGAATTATTGTGAAAGAGGTCGCAAATATCATAAAATCTATGTCCAGGGTAAATTTCTAGGTCATGATTGTCTCAGTATCGAGCATCTACAGTATGCTGGCCCACATATACACGGGTACTGGCTATGTTCTACACTACGTATAAGGCATGCATATCTGCCCTGATCTAACGAAGACCATAGTAGTACCGGTGGTAACAAATAAAACGGTGACTTGTCGAACAAATGTAACTATAGACTAATATCCTTGACAAAAATCATAGCATTAAAGTACCAGGTCAACTGATACAGAATTTAAAATATATGACAGGTCAATTGCATTAAATGGACAAATGCTTTGTCGGAACCATACCGGTTATAGTGGGTGAGACAGGGTTGACTAGGCTCACCTAGTCTCAATCTTTATATAAATAGACTTATTGAGGCGCTTAGTAGCATGCATGTCGGATGTCATATAGATGGAATATGTGTAAACAACTTGAGTTATGCAGACGACATGGTGCTGCTGAATGGATCAGTATGTGGGTTAAGAAAATTGTTAAATGTTTGTGAGACATTTACGGCCGAACATGGCCTGAAGTAAAAAAAAAGTCATGATCTTTGAGGCCGGACGGGACCGTACGAGTAATGTACCTCCCATTAAATTAAATAATACACCATTAACTAGGGTAGACTTTTTTAAAATATATACGTCATATGGTTACGTCCGACCTCAAGGATAATACTGACATGGAAAGGGAACGTAGGGCTCTGTCAGTTCGAGCAAATATGATTGCTCGCAGGTTCGCGCGATGCTCAAGGGAGGTTAAACTCACTCTATTTAGAGCGTTTTGCACATCTCTTTACACATGCAGCCTATGGAGGGACTACACGCAACGGGCCTATGGAGCCCTTCGGATCCCAATATAACAAAGTTGTCTGCTGATGGGCTGTCCGTCACTGCTGCGCATCAGCGATGTTTGCTCAAGCTCATGTAAATTGTTTTTACGGTACTATGCGTAAAAGAGCTGCATCTCTGGTGCGCAGGGTTAGGGCCAGCCCCAACGGTATTCTAAAATGATAAGTGACAGAGTGTACTGTCCCTATCTGCAACACTGTTTTAGGATGCATTTGCCCAACAACTAATTGACTGCTGGACATATTTATGCATTATACCTATAGCATTTAAAAAAAATAAAAATAAAAATTTTAATGCATGTATCCAATGTTGAGATAATAGAGTATTTAATTAAAATTTTATAATAATTATAATTCTTAAAAGTTAATGTAATAATGAGTCCTAGATACTTGAAATTAAATAAATATAATAAATAGTGCCCAAGTGTTTGCGTAAGCACACCTATCCTTCACTCTCATAGTCCGATGGGACGGTAACTGACATGACCGGAGAGAGATCTACCTGCTTTCGAGACATGGGGTGAGACTGCCAACTTCCAGTCTCCAGGCAGCTACTGAAAATTTCTTGACGGATAAAACTCAATAAATGATTTTTTTTTGGTCCGACCCATGATTCGAACCCGGGATCTCATGATCAGCAGTCGCGTTTACAACCACTACACCAACGAGGCAATCACTTTAAATCTATTTTATATATAAATAAAAAATGTACCCATGATTATTTGATAACGTGCCTCAAACAACTTTGGCACACAGTACATGAAAATGATTGATGAAATGGCATGAAACTTTATAATTAATAAACTTTACACATAGAAATATAAATTTGATTAAGAGGGATATCACAAATAAAATTTCATTAGCTTAACGTGTTTATTAAATATACATATAAGTGTGACTTCGGTAAAAGTTTCTCGTGTCCCTAGGTGCTACTTTATGATTTTACAAATGTGTTAACAGTGCACCCTTTATATAAAATAAGGGTGACAAACGAGCACACAGTCAACCTACTGCTTGACGGTAGAAAAATTTAAGTGGGTATTACTAAAAAGCAGATTGGGCAAGTAGTAGTACTTGCCCAATTGTCTCCTTTTTTATAAAATTTAAGTGATAAATTAACTTGCAATCCACTTAATGAAAAGTTTTTTTCTAAAATGTGTTACTTCATCATAAAAAAATTAGTTACTCGTAACTCAATAATGATTTTTTTATATTTACGTGAACGAATTTTATCGCGTTTACTTTACTTATTTTAATTCCCGAGGCAAATAACTCTTTAGATTTCCAAGATGTTTTAGTCATCCGAAATCCTGATAACTCTATTGGTCACACTGTGTATAGGAAAAAGACCCATACCTACCGATATTTAAATGGTAAATCTCACCATCATCCATCATATTTAGCTACTGGGAAAATCTTTGTTTCAGAGAGCACAAGGGATCTGTGACAGAAAACATCTGGCCGGAGTTTCAGCACGTCAGCAAGTATTTCAAGACAACAAACTCTAGGTTCCGTGCCTACGTCACAGTGACCGAGTGAAGCCGGCCTCAGTCAAGCGTGTGCGCTGTACTACCTTATGTAAGAGGAGTCACAGAGAAGGTTGGCTACATCTTGAAGCGAGCTTCCATTAAACATACTAAGGCCGCCAAAGAAGATTAGTCAAGTTTTAACCATCCTCAAGTGTAATATCCTCTACATTATGCAGGAGTGTACAAGCTTGATTGCGAATGTGTCTTTTAACATAGGACAAAAAAAAGATCTATAAAATCCAGCGTGAAAGAACATATAGCTGACGTGAAATACCTACGCTCCGGAAGTCTGCAGTCTGTGAACATGTTCAAGACCGTTTCGCCATAACATAAGATTTGATAGACCATAAATTCTCGTAAAAGAACACAGATTCCTAGCAACGATGATACGCGAGGCTATTGAAATTGAAAAACATTCTAATTTCAATAGAGAAGATGGATACTGCCATCTGCCTGGGATCCTATGATTAACAAAATTAAATCCAAAACCAAACATATCACTGTAACACTTCAAGATACTGATAATGTAAGGCCGTTTTGCGTAGAACGGACCAAAAAAATTAATATTCAAAACCTGAAGTAGCCGGGCCAACTATGACATCAAGACGTCAAACATCTCAGTCCCCCCGTGATCATGTGTGCTGTACCAGAAGTATCTGTACTGCAAGTAGCAGAAACATCCTTATTTGATTTTGAAGTTATTTCATGAAATACGCAAGGCATGAATTAACTTTGAATAAAATTATTCTTAAGATTTTATCGCGTTTAATTTATTTATCTTAATTGCCGACGTATCGGATGCTTCTGACGTATCATGGTTTTATTTACTATATTGACAAAAATCACTTAATAAAAGCATTTAAGGGTGGTCGAATTTGACCTATTAGTTAATGTGACAAACTTTTATTACAAGTTTTATCAAGGAACAAAGAAGAATACCTATAAAATCGTTGTTTTTTCAATGATAATACATTTATTAATTATTATATAGATGATATTTGGGTATGTCATCATAAATGTTCAGTTTCAGGTTACGAGTTTTCCTGTTGTTGGAACGAATTCGAGATAATTTTATTTAGTATTAAACGTTCCATTGTAACACAGGAAATTCTACTATTATATCTCTTCTTTGCGTTATTTAGAAAGCTATTTCTTAATTACTAAATAGAGTCAAATATAGTTTGCCAGCCATGTTGTTTGTAGTCGTATCATGAGGCTACTGAGCCATTATGTAAGTGCAAGTTTGAAATTCTGGGCCTGGGTTGGTGTGTTGAAAATGGCTACATGTTTCGGGCAAAGCACATAATTTCGATTATATCAGATGACGTTGTTGGATGTTCCGACTGAACCTTGTCAATATAATATTATAATTCACTAAAAATCCTTTTTAAGCAATTATATGCATTCCTACGGATATTACTCACTTAAAGAAAGTTTGATATAATTATGTTAATCATATTTAATTATGTTAATGGCGAAGTTTAATTTTTCTCTTCAGAATATAATTTTTTCAGTAAAAATAATTACTGACTTCTATTAAGCTCAGGTGGTTATTTAAATGCTATTACGTAAACAACTATTACATATTATATGACATAAACAAAGATTTTTAAAAATTATGTCCGTCTGTCCAGCCTTATCTTCTGAATGGTTGAACCGATTGTCATGAAACCTTTAGGGTCTGTTCACGCCGATCACACATCTGAACTTTATTATAAATATAAGTTTGGTTTATGTAATGATTATATTCTAAGTCATACAAAAGTTGGCGACCGTGACAGGACATGCTACATAAATATCGAATTCCGAAGATTCTCGCCGGTCGAGGGTGAAGGTCTAGAGGTCATCGCCACACCACGCTTATCATCAGCGCCTAAATCCTCGCGAGGTGCCAGGGGATCGGCTGATTACTTTGTGAATTGTGCAGCCAGAACACTTAACAATGTCGACAAATTACATCGATTTGGAGATATCTAATCATAAAATTATCCTCTACGTCCTCGAAGCATACTCGACGAATATGTGTCTAGATCCGCTACACTTGTCAAATCCGAAAATATGCAAGAAACTTACACATTTTTATGGCAACTGTTTACCGAGCGATTACGCGACCAAGAATAATATGTCTCATTTCTACAAGCAACATGAACACGGGCATCAAGATTGTTTCAGCATCTACCCGATTATTTGGTGAGTCCGTTCTTTATCCATTTCCTATTTTTGCCTTGATTAATGTGACCAAAGAATCCTGTAACGCATACAATAATTGATATTAATCGCCAGTCGTCAAAATTTTATTTGTCTTTATGTATACTATTTCTATATAGGTCCTAAATACACAAATTAATCCAAATTTTAAAACTTTTAATAATGTTTCAATTTAGAAAATAAGCTTAAACACAATCAGATATCATACAATTTAAAATTATTCATTTTAAAGTTAATACCTCAAGTGCATACAACCAATCATTTAAATTATATGACTACAATTATCTATAACAATTAAAATTAACCTTAATTGTCTCGATAAATTTTACTGCATTCCAATTCTATTTATTTAACAATATATTATCTTATACTATCTAAGGTATTATAATAACATATTATTTGCGCTTGTTTGTTGCTAAGCCAATTGCACTATTTCTATTCCAGCAATTTGAGAGTGATTCATCCATGTTGTCGCTTTTGCTGTGCATCATTCGTCGCTGCAACCGCAATCGCACCGCGCTTAGCAACATCTGTTTATTACCGGTTTCGCACCCCTTACCTACGCCGGAACAAATCAGTAGCGTATGCAATGATTAACTACCTCTCTTTAACTTTATTTTTAACCAACTGAAGTTTACAAAATAAGAGTCCTAATGACTTTTGGACACAATTCAATTATTGTGCTCCAATTCCTTCCAAGGATGATTCACGAGGCTATTGAAAGCAAAAAACATCCTAATTTCAATAGAGAAGATAGCTGGGTGCTACCATCTGCTTGGGATCCTATAATTAATAAAATTAAATCCCAATCCAAGCATACAACTGTAAGACTTCAAGATACTGTAAGTTCATACTGCGTAGATCGGAACAAAAATTAATAATTTTAATCTTGCCGTGGTTAACTATGACATTGGGACGTCAAACACCTCAGTCCCCCCCCCCCCCCGTGACAATGGGTGCTGTAAAAAAATCCGTAAAATTAGTTTTATTTAAATATCCCATTTACTTTAAAATGTTTATTTTTAACTGCAATTATTTATTTTCAAGTACAAATATTACCTTGTTAGAACTTAGATACGTGAAATAATATTTAGAATATATTAAGATGGCTTTTAGAATAATTACGATGATGATGTATACAAACTTTGACGACAACATTACAACAATGCATTATTTTCATTTTTATTATCACTTTTTAGGGTTTTCATTATAATAAACTTAATTATATTTAGAATTTTATTATATTAATTCGACTTCAACACGCACGCTTAATTTATGATCTTAATTTAAAAATTGTGGTAATTAAACCAAATGTATTATGTATATAATATTTGCTACGCGTTAAAAAAACAATATTAGTAATATACATAAAACTATTAAAATGTTTTGGTCAAACACTGCGTAACCTCATAATTTGACAGAGGCCCAAAAACTCCGTCGTGTTGATTGGTGTCGTGAATTGGTTCAAAGATTTAACGGAGGTGACTCAAATGATGTGTTCGACATACTTACGGGTGATGAAACCTGGATTTATTGTTATGATCCTGAAACTAAGAGACAGTCTGCTGTCTGGGTGTTTCCTTCCGAGGAGTTGCCAACTAAAGTGAAGAGAGGTTGAAGCGTGGGAAAAAAGATGGTGGCCTCGTTCTTCGGAAGGACAGGTCAATACGCAACAATTGTTTTAGAGGATCGAAAAAGAGTTACTGCAGAGTGATACTCTAACAATTGTTTGCCACTTGTCTTGGAAAAAGTTCGGGAGAAACGACCTCGCAGTAGGATCCTCCTTCACCACGACAACGCCTCGTCGCACACCGCCAAGCAAACAATCGACTACTTGGCGACGTCAGACGTGGAATTACTGGGTCACCCTATAACCCCGACCTCGCACCTTGCGATTTTTATTTATTTCCGAAAAGATATAATAAAACTAATAACGTCACCTTCGTAAGCTCACCCGTTTTTGATTAAATAATATTAGATATTGCACAGCTTATAAGTTCGAATTATTAAGCAATATACATTTGCGTTGGAGTTCCATTAGCAGGCCGCCATTACTTCGTCGACGTGAAATGTATTTATGATAAATTCTTAATATCCCCAAATGTTATCTAAATAATGAAATAGGTTGACAGAGTCAATTAAATTTATTGCTAAACCGTGATCAATCGTTCGCTTGTCCATTTGAGTAATGGCCTATTTGCGGCAATATCCTATTAATTTATTTAATAGAGGACGTAATTGAATTCTTACCAGATATGTAAATTTCAGTTGACGAAGAGAAATTTTCAAATAGTATGTAGCAAATGGTATTTTTTAGCTATGAACAACAAAGAATATATTTGAATTTGAAAAAGAGATAGTAAAGTTTTGAGAAGATTTTGGAACAGCTAGTCCACCGCTCCGTGTTGACAGATATCATATTATTTCTTCAAAATACCGCTGTGGATGCAGTGAATCAGCACGTAGAATTACTATTAAAAGTTTTTCTTTTAATAGTAATTCTACTTTTATTCCCAAAGGAATTGCATTTGGGAATCGAAATCGAGTTACTCGCGTCCTGCAAAATTTTCGACAAGCTCTTAGATTTTGAGCTGGAATGGCTCTAAATACAATAGTATTATATATTTAATGTGTAAAACTCAAACGTTTAAATGTAGATACCTACTTATCTAAGTATTATCATAATATTTACAATGGGTGCCTCATGGGTGCCTATTTTAAACGATCTATTGAAGCCATTTTAATGCTAACTGTTTTATTTTATTGCGTTGTTCATTGAGCAAGTAAAAGTTTTAGACTATAGAATAAAGACTTTTTATTTACTATCAATTAAAAGCGAGTAAATTTAAAAACAACCTTTAAAATTTAGCGTGTATATTTTCTTTCAAATAAGAAAAAATCCAAATCAGTTTATAAGTGACGGAATTCTGAGGTAACACATATAAAAATACACAGAACTGAGAACCTCCCTTTTTGAAGTTGGTTAAAATTAAACATTACACGATGTCCTTATTGCATTCGATCGAATAATTGTGTATAACATAATATCCTTAAATTTTATTACGTCTGCATTTTTGTACCAATAAAATAAGTATAATAAAGTTATATTAGTACCATCATTATCATGTTTATTATATTACATTTTATACTCTCATAAAATACGTCATCGTACGTAATACCTAATCTTTATTTTATCGATTAATTATAATTAATCAATAAAATTGTGATTTGCACAATTTTATTGCAAACGCTAGAAACTGGTATCACTGAATGCCGTGTATGTGTGCGTATGATGAGCGTAGGCACATTGACTCACGCACACTAACATAATAACCTTGCGTCACTTTGACGCTCGTGTTTTGTACTATACTGCGTTTCTCCTGGGTGATAATTCTATGGATAGTATGATGCTACCTAGACATTTCGATGTTTGAGTAAATTTATTTAAATAGCATTTACTTTAAAGGCTAAGTACACCGATAACGATTAATGTTACCAAGACAGACAAAAAAATAAAAAAGCTAACGAAAGTTAATATTATATGTAAAAAAACAACTTAACGTGTAAAGCTATAATGTAGTTTTATTGTTTTATTTTTGGTTTTATAGTTCTATCTATTTTAGTTAAAACATCATACGACAAGGTTAAATCGATTTATTTGCAAATGTTGTTTCTGCAAAGGAAATTTAACCGAAACTTTAACAGTTTTATTATACTGTTACGCACGATTAATAATGTACATATCGACATCTTGGTACTAGTTATCTAAAATACGGATTTCCGGGATATTCTTGCGCAGCTTTGTTTTCATTTCATGATGTTTCCTAAATAAAATATCCAAATTCAATGATTAATAAAATATAATAAATATTAACTCAAAAAAATCTCCGGGTACGAGGCTATTTATTTGCTAGCTGTATGTTCAACAGTGAATGTGTAAATGTGAACACTGAATGTTCAACAGCTATAGTCAATAGTCATCATCAAAATAAGGAAATAAAGGACCTCGCAAAGTGTCCACCTTACGAACTTTCTTAAAGATAACAACATAATTAAGTCGAAGCTTGCATTAATTTGTTGAATTGCAACACAAATAAAAATATTCTGAGTTGGATTGTCATCAGTCATGAAAACGTGGATTCACTATGATAAACAAATACATTCGTTATAATGGCTGGACTTAGGAGAAGCAGTTTATCTTGTGCGAAATAAGGTCCAAATTTGCTGCTACTGACTATATGATGGACCTGTGCCGACATTATTCATTACATCTCCTTGAGATGTGGCACTACATCTACGACGATTACAAAGAAATACTGATAATACACAAGCTCTTTACTGCACAATATAAATTTCTTAATCGCTTAATACCACTTCTTTTGACTTTCTGTGTTTTCGCGAACACTGGCACACCTCATTCCCCCCCGTGACCATGGATGCTGTGAAGTGCTCGAAACGTCGGGAATATAAAATAAATTAATATACATGGTAAAATTCGAAAAACTAGTTTTATTTAAACCACTTCTTTTTTCCAAAAAATCCATCCACAAGTTACACAAGGGACTATCTTAAAGTTACAGGGACTACAACTTGAAATTCTCCGTCTCGTCTCGTTCTTGTTTTAACAAATTTTGATTTTTATTGGAATTAGTATAACTTTTTACTGAAAAATATTTCAACAGTAACAAGACAGTAAAACTACTACAAAGAATCCATCAATTCCGTCCCTAGGATTTTGAAAGCAGAGTCACAAATGAACTTCAAATAAAATACCAAAAGCACATCAACTATCTCCGATGCGTCGATATTTTAAATGAAAGAATATTTTTTTTATAAAATTATTTTTATAAAATTATTTTATATAAAACGGCAATTTTATAGGTAATGACCTATACTCCAGGCTGGCTGCTCTCGAAACTCCCTTCCTCATCACATGTCAGTTTTCTGGACTATAAGTACAGTCTATTACCACTTCAGCTTACTAGTCAGTTGTGCTGTGTCGGTTATAATACAACCGCGAATAATATGACAGAACTACGCATATCTTCGTTATGGATTCTATCATCAAGAAAACCCTGAGTATAGCCCCTTCATAACTTGCTAACTGATTTTAAGCTTTCTCATACGGACACCAGTGAAGGACCTCGTCTCATTCCCATATGTCATCACTACCATCGCGAAATGGTCGTATACTTTTGTTCTATGATTTTGAGGATTACTGGACAAAAAGATGTGTCGTCATATCTCAAACGCTGTTTAGTCCAGATCCTCTTATTTTTGAAGTTGGACAGATGGAGAATAATTTTATAAGGACAATTTTATTGTTTGATAGGTTGTTTGAAGCAAACAATTTCTGCTAGCTATCCCTTGGGAGATATTATTTGATATTACCTGTCATATACAGAATGGGTCCCACATATATGCAATAAATGAAACCACATACTTGTTATCGCCTTTAGTGGCGATATACAAAAAAATGAACGTAATCGGTCCAGTAATTAGGTCAAAAAGTAGAGTTTTAATTTTAAGCAAATTTAAACTCTCTGTAGAATTGGGTCATTAGGTCAATGATACGATGAACTTGAATCCTTGAACATTAAAAAGTGACGTTGCCACGCAGTGCAAACTATCACGACGTGAGCTATGTACGTCGACAGCGGTGTCTTTTGGCGGCGTCCATAAACAAGCGGCACGAGGCACGCGGCGTTCTTCAAAGGCGACGGCGCAAGTGCGCGCGCGTCTGTGTCGTAGAGTAGTACACATGTTATCGACCATTAGCTTCTTTCAAAGGAGTAATGATCGATAAACCAAAAAAAATGTTTAGTTAAATACTTATGACATGGTGTTTTTAGATTTATCGTGCTTTTATGATAATTCTAAAAACACTACAACCTAAGTATTTAAAGCTTTTTTGTTTAAGTGTGTTCTTGTAGATTTAGAGATAATAAATTATTTTAACATGATAAAAAACCCATAAAAACAATCAATTAAAAAAGTCATACCTACTTACTCGTTTCCTAGGAAGTCACAAAACGGTAGTTTTGTAAGTTCAATTGTGCAAAAATAAACTTTTTTAACAACCAATAACTTGTCAATTGTTAAAAGTCAAAATTACTTGTATTCAAATGTCTTGTAATAGCACAGAATAAATAATACAGTAGGTAAGTAAGTGTAAAAAAAAGTATCGATAAACGATAATTGCACCTTGTGCCCGCCCTATTTATTACTTTTATTTTATTATTTTTGCCATTCTGGAATTTGGAAGTTTCGCTTTCAGTTCACCGCCCGGAATAGTGTGTGTGCGTTTCGATGCTTGCGCGCATTGCTTCAAGTGATTTATTTTTCGTAGGATAAATACAATTACTTAAATAATATATTATATTGCCGTGGGTCTCTTCATACACTGAACGCGTAACAAAACACCAATCTCACAATCAAGCCCCCCCAAAGACGCGCCCAAGGCCACACCCTTTCCATCCTGCCTAGTGTGCGTGCACGCAAGTCACGCCTCCCGCATCGATCGCCGGCCGTCGGAACATTTAGGCCTAAACACTTATAATTAATTACGATGTCTGTACAGCGCTCGCCGCCCGTAGGACTGGCTCCACCAAGCACTAAAACGCACTATAGCTCAGACCCAACCCTTAATGAGATTGGCAAGACAGATGAAAATATTCACTTTTATAGCATCACCAAGCGACAGAAACGTACATTTGGCGACTTACAAGATGAATCGGGATCATCTATCACCGAAATTAAAACATGTTTTCCGAACTTAAGAAACAAGATCATAAGTTCGACTTGGAAACTCTTCTCTCACTGCTATAATGACACAAAATCAAGACTTACAAAAATCTCTCTAAATGTTTACTAATCGGCATGAAGAATTATTACTAAAAATTAATACCCTGGAACAAGACAATAGTGATTATAAGAAGCGAGTGTCCACCTTAGAACATAAATTAGAACTCTTCGAAAGGAATACTTGTAGTACTACTATTGAAATTCGCAACTTATCCAAACAAAATAATGAAAATAAAGAAGCTCTCACTCATATAATCCAAAAACTTGGTTCGACACTGGGCCTGGAAACTTTAATTCAAGAATCGGAAATCAGAAATATTTATCGCTCCAAGTCTGAGGCACTATTGGTAGACTTCACAACTTCCCTCCGAAAAGAATCCTTAATATCAAAATACAAAATATATAATAAGACAAAACACGATGGCAAGGAGCCTCAATTAAACTCAGATCACATGAATCTACCGGGACCATCGCGCCCTATATATATATATATATCTCTGAGTATTTAACAAGTAAAGCAAGAGGAATATTCTACCTCGCACGGCAAAATGTCATAAGCAAAAAGCTTGCTAACAGCCTGGATAAGGCATTGGAAGGTCTTTGTGAAGAAGGAGGAGGGATCAGCGCCAATACCTATCGAAGAAGAAATTGATTTACATAAACTTATCATATGACTAGTCATACTGGGTTACAGCGATCATTGTTTTGTTTTGTTACTTAAGTTTTTTACCTTGTTATTAGATATGCATGTTCAATTCCTTTATTTTAATATTTTTTACTCCCATAAGATTTGCAGACATTCACACTCAAAGTCACTACTCACACAACAGATACTTATCATACTCTTTAGTCATTACACGTTACACAATCAAACTATATCGTCGAATAACATAATTACTCTAAATATAATAAAGTTTCGCATTACTCTTTGTTCCGCTACATGTATTCTACCAGATCATAAAGTTAAGTCTATAATTTTAAAGTCACGAGTAAATTTCCGTGACTGTCATCCTATATATTATACAATATCGGACACTTTCAAATATGCAAGATATTGAAATTCTAAATTCAGATCTGGATACTATACAGGTTGCTGGAGCAGTCGTATTTGATACGTCATTGACAATATTAAACAACGTATTAAAAACAATAATTGCACACTAAACCTTTTTTCACAAAACATCCATTAACCGTAATATGCCTAATTTAACTACATTCTTACAAAGATCCGAAATATCCTGGGATATACTAGTACTCTCTGAATGTTGGCTACCATCGGCTAAGTCCATACCCAATCTAGACAACTACAATTATATAACAACAACTACCCATAAGACCCAGAACGAGGGAATGGTCATATATTATAATAAACACCTAAAAGTAACTTTTGAAGAACTCCAAATCAGCGACGCCAATTGTATGCTACTAAGGCTCAACTCCGAAACCTGTATTATTGGCATATATAGATCACCTAGCCAATCTAATACCAGCAATTTCATATGTTCCATCGACTCCCTCCTGTCCGAACTTAATAGCTATAAAAACATAATTCTCTGTGGCGACATCATAATCGATATAGTCCCGAATAGCTCTGATAAGCGCTCACACGACTACTTAAATGTATTGGCGAGTCATAGCATGCTTCCAGGTCACACGAAACCTACACATGGTAGAACATGCCTGGACCATACCATAATTAAAACTAAATTGGCGGTCACTTGTTTCATTTTGGAGTCATCGATTACTGACCACGAAAGTGTAGCCATTAGCATTACTCAAGCTGCTCGCCCAGAATACTTAAATAAATCATGTTATCGCATTAATTTTCTGGAATTAGATAAAGCTATACAAAAAATTGAATACCAAATTAATATTGATTGCATGGATGTAAACCTAGCAACAGACCTATTTTTGAAATATTTAACCATATCATAACAGATAACACCACCTGGTTAAAACTCCCAAAGAAAACTTATCAGAAAACCATGGGTCACCAAAGGCTTACTGCAGTGTATGAAAATAGGGACAACCTTTACAGAAATTAAAAATACCCTGAAAATGAAGTGCTAAACTAACCTACAAACGCTACCGAACTACTGTAACTCTATTTTAAAAAGGCAAAAAAAGACTATGAGAAACAAGAGATTGAAAAAAGCGAAACATAATAAAAAGAAACTGTGGGAAGCCATTAAAAAACTGAGCGGCTCCAATAAGCTAGTAGACCACTCATCCTGTCTTCTCTCTCCAGAAAATCCAAAAAAAAGTATTAATGACATTAACTACTTCTTTGCTAATATAGGAAGGAATTTGGCTGAAGATATCATAAAATCTAAACATAAAAATTCTACTGAATCTGACGTCTTATATCCATCCCACACCAAATCGTTTGTCATGCTACCAACGGATGAGGATGAAGTTTTCCAGCTGATTCAGGGTTTAAGAGACAATTGTGCAGTAGGGCTCGATCAGATTTCTAGTGTAATACTTAAGAGATATATAAATATTCTTACCCCCACTATTACACATATTTGTAACCTGGCTTTATCTACAGGAATCTTTCCGTCAGCTTTCAAAACAGCGCTCATTAAACCTATTCACAAAAGTGGTGAGAGGGACTGTGTCAATAACTATAGGCCAATTTCCATCTTACCCACACTGTCCAAAATCTTAGAACGCTTAATAAATAAACGCTTAATCAATTTTCTAGAGAAATAATCTCCTTTCACCAGCGCAATTCAGATTTCGGCAAGGAAAGTCAACAAATAACGCAGTACACGAGCTTGTTAACTCAATTATAACCAACTTGGATGAAAGAAGAAAATGTTTAACTATATTCCTCGATTTAGCAAAGGCATTTGACACAGTCCTCATCCCGAACCTTATAACTAAGCTGGAAAAAATTGGTGTGAGAGACTTACCTCTGCAATTAATAGCAAATTATCTAAGTGGAAGAAAGCAGAGAGTCGGAATAGAGAACAAAATAAGTGACGAGTTAACTGCCGAATTTGGTTTGCTACAAGGTAGCATACTCAGCCCAACGCTGTTCCTGGTATATGTCAATGACTTATGCCAGCTTCAACTACAAAGGAAAATATTCTCATTTGCCGACGATACTGCATTATTCTTCAGTGGTAATAGTTGGAGGGAGGTCTTTGATTCTGCACAAAGCGGTTTTACTAATTGCTGTCTCTGGTTACAAAGAAATGTGTTGACATTAAACATTGCCAAAACAAAATACATAACCTTCACACTTAGGTCGAGCCAAAACCCTCCTCCCTCCCTCTTCATCACAGCCCACGTTTGCAATTCTGAGGCAACTATTTGCCATTG
Organism: Parnassius orleans; assembly: GCA_029286625.1. Classification (NCBI taxonomy): domain Eukaryota; kingdom Metazoa; phylum Arthropoda; class Insecta; order Lepidoptera; family Papilionidae; genus Parnassius; species Parnassius orleans. The sequence continues at coordinate 123,108 of JAGSMP010000892.1, forward strand.
TCTCGCTATACAAAGAACTGACAAAATTAAATATCTCGGAATCATAATAGACCGAACCCTGACTTTCAAGCAACACATTGATGTACTTGTCACTAGGTTACGCAAGCTCATTTACATCTTCAAGTCTCTTAAAAACGTAGTTGACTGCCGAATCATCAAGATGGTCTATTACGCTCTATGCCAATCGCTTATAGATTACTGCATCAGTTCATGGGGAGGTGCTGCTAAAACACACCTAATCGAGGTAGAAAGAGCTCAAAGAGCCATCTTAAAAGTTAGTGCAGGTCTCCCGTTCCGCTTTCCAACAGTGGACCTCTACAAAAAGTGGGATGTTCTAACAGTGAGACAAACATTCATCTTACAAACTGTCCTAATGAAACATTCTCAATGTAAATACGATCCGGAGCTACTAAAGGACAAACGCAGAAAAGGTATTATATGTCGCACCCAATCCTTCCATTGTGTTACCTCACACAATTACTTCTGTTTTCTAGGACCGTACATGTATAATAAACTAAATAGTATCCTAAATTTCTATCCTTTACGTAAATCTAGTTGTAAATCCGTTCTAACAAAATATCTGAAAACTTTAGACTATGAATCGACCGAAAATCTATTAAAGTCACCTATATAATAAATAATAATCTCGCTGAGCCATGAACTCCCTATATTCCCACATCTTTTCCTCATTTTGGTTTAAAATGCAATTTTGTATATGTTAATCCCAACTCACGCACACACACGCTCACGCACATTCACTCACACATACATACACAGGCACGCGCGCACACACATATACACGAACGCACGCACACACACACACACACACACACACACACACACACACACACACACACACACACACACACACACACACACACACACACACACCCATTGATGTGAAATCTGCAATTACTGTAGTTAATTTTGGTTATTTAGGTTCATAAATACCTTTTTGTTTTGTATTACTAGATTGTTGCTCTAGCTGGGAGCCCTGGTGACCTGTACAGGTTTTATACCTACATCAGGCACCAGTCTCTCACAAGCTAGGTACCAGTCTGGCAATTCTGTAATACCTAGCATTAAGTTTACCTATTGTGGAGAGAAAATAAATTCATTCATTCATTCAAAAATAAATTCAATCAAAAATAAATTCATTCATTCATTCATATATTTTTTTACGGTGAAATGGACACTTATTACCTAATTGACTTTCTGTGTGTAAATAGTGTTTTTAAGTTTATTTTTATTTTTTCTTTACTGTGATATTGACACTACCTGATTTTTGTGTATACGCGTGTGTTTTTCGAACAAAATACCAAGACAACAGCATTTTTACAGTGCGGCAGAGTATACAGACATGGTTTTATTGTATGGCGAATGCCGCCAAAATTCAGTGGTAACTCTGCGTACTTATCACTCCTCTAGACTTCTTTTTATGGAGCTTTATTAAAAATGAAGTGTATTCAAAGATCCGAAACCGAAGATGAACAAATCAAAAGCCCTGGCTCTGGATCCTGAACGAAATTTGTTGAGCAGGCTTCAGTACAACATTATGCGGCGATGTAACTTGTGCATTCAAGAACGTGGCTGACATTTTGAAAATTTTAAAATTTAGGGTTCCATTAAATTTTGCAACTAATATGCAATAATATTTCTTTCGTTCAGTTCCATTATCGCGAAATAAAAAAGTGGCAGTAAAAATAAACAGTTTAGTAAGCGAGTTTTTATTTAGTCGCACATTGTCAAACCAATCAAAGGCCGCGGTGACAACAACGCTGCCGGCCGCCAACCGCCATGCCGCTCGCGTGCAACGTTGCCACTCTTCCAAGGGGTCAAAGTACGTAGTGTAAACAGAGTGTTTACTTTTACTGAATTTATTGTAATATTTATTTTGTTTGAAAATTTCACTTTGTAGCAGCAAGGCTAATCAACCCTAAAAGGCAATAAATAATGTTACCCTGCTGCTACCATAACGCAGAAGGTGAAGGTCTGAAGAAAACATTTAGTTTTACGTGGTAGAGCCATGCTGCACCTATATTAGTAGTATAGTTGTAGTACAAATGGGTCGGCTCGACCGGGGAAGAACCACGCTCTCACAGAATACCAGCGTAAAATAGCAGCTTAACACTGCTGTGTTTCGTATGATGAGTGTAGAGAACCGGAGACCCTTTTTACTGGAAAAGAGGCATTCCATCTTAGTCCTCACGGGTGACAACGCATCTGCATTTTGATTCTTTATTGAAGATAGATGTAGATGTCTATGGGTCACAGCAACCACTTACCATCAGGTGGACTGTGTGCTCGTTTGTCACCCTATCCTATAAAAAAAAAATACAAATTACCCCCGGCTACTAAGATACTGCGGACTGCATATCGATGTGAGATAATTTGACGTATATATTTAACGTTCTAGTATAGGAACAAGAAACAGCCGCAAATATCATCAGCGCCGCATCGTCTTCACACGCCGGCTATCTTCATGCATCCGTTGACCATTTTCGAGCCGTTTCTTCAACGCCGCAGCTTCGTTTCTTCTTGCTGTTCCAGAAATGTGTCCCACGCCACCGCCGCTCGCCGATTACGCGCGCGCGTCGGTCTGCATCACTTTTATAGCCCCGTCCAGCAACGCAGCTACGAGAAGCTATCTATGAGTCTTACGCCGGCAAATGGAGCGCGACATATAATAGTTGTACATAACATTTTATTGATTAATCTTCATTGGTCAAAATGCATAAATACTAATTGGCTAAGTAAATAAAAGATATTACTATTGGTTAACTAAGGATGTAGCCGGGTATATAAATATAGGCAGGGTTCACTAAATAAACACCTTCATTCGCCTGCAAATAGTAAGGCATATCAAGAAAAATAGTTTCATTCCTCCGCTCTTAGACCACTCCTAGACCCCGACGTGATATGAACACGCAACCAACAGCCTTCGGAAAACTACCTTCAAATCCCCGTCATCGTTCTCAAGTACCCCATTCATTCGCTCCCGAGCAAATATTCAGTCTTCACATCCTGCAAAGCCATCTAGCTTTACAAAGGTTCATCGCAGCACTGGAATAATGCGTCCTGTTACTTCAAGCTACTCTCTGCGCTACAGTGTTCGGCACGGCTCTGAGCCTTACTGCTCGCCTCTGCTTCACAGCACTCTCGCAGATTACTTGCCTTCTTCTCGACTCACCGCAGACTACAAGGCAATTCCCTGGCACTTGCACATTCGTCGATATCTAGACTGCACTATCGACCTTCCGGTCTGAGCAGGGGGGTGATGTGGCGGCGCTGTCGTCGCGCCACAAGCTAAATACATCGAAGCCTAAATCACGCTATCAAAGTTCCGAGTTAAAAACAGTATATATTCAAAAGCTCCGAACTACCACTCGGAGCGTTGGCCGCTCCCCGGGCAGAACACCTTGCTCGGCGGGAGATCTCCCCTTTTCCTTCCACCCGCCACAGTGGTGACCCCGACGTGATTTGAACACGCAACCTTCTGACCCATTCACCACTATTACATTGGTGACCCCGTTACGAAACCGATAAATAAAATCCCTGCAAGAATAGTAGGAAAAATATCAAGGATGATATATCACTTCAGTATATTTAAAATCAGTGTAATCAAGACGCCATTATGGAGCGAGAAGCTAAGAAATCCGACGCATATACATCAAACCCGGCCAAGGAACAAGAAATCGCCGGTATATCTCTATCGTTGAGAATACCACCGTTTTGGAGAGATAAACCCCGACTTTGGTTTGTCAGTTTTGAAGCCGCAACGAACAATTTAAAGAAGAGTCAATCGCAACTAGCACAGATGGTGATCGCCCAACTTGAGAAACATGTCTTGTTTCTCGAACATATTTCGGACCTGTTGTACAACCCACCGGCATCCGACCAGTATAATTCGTCTGATCTCTGCATATGAAAAATCCGACAGTCGCCAGCTACAGAAACTTCTATCAGAAATAGAACTTGGAGACCAGAAGCCCACACAACTCCTACGTAGAATGCGTACTTTGGCGCGAGATAAAGTCCCAGATTCGACGCTACGGCTAATGTGGGTAAACCACCAACCCCCACATGTTCGATCGGTACTATCAGTGAGTGAAACATTCAGCACGCAGACGAAGCTCGACGAACTGGCACTCCTGGCGGACAAGATGATCGAAAACAGCAGTAGCTCACACATATCGATGATCGAAAACACTTCAACCAAGGCCAATGATACCCAGTTTCTTCTCGAAGAAATTCGGAAGCTATCATTCGAAGTCGCCGCGCTCAAAGCTTCCCAGCATCAAATCTGTTACCAGCAACAGTACAACCAGCGCAATCAGCAACACCGAAGATCACCTTTTCGTCGCAACCGCTCTGCAAGTAGAAGTCGAACAAGGTCAAGAACAATATCCCCTTACTGCTACTATCATCGACGTTTCGGTCCCGAGGCAAGAAAATGCACAACACCGTGTACATTCAAAAATGAAAATATGAAGTCGGAAAACTAACTAATACGCTTGATGCGACGGGATCCAGCGTAACAGAAAAGTCCTACCGTCTTTTTGTCACCGATAAAAAAAGCAAGCTTACCTTCCTTATCAACACCGGAGCGAATATCTCAGTTTTACCACCGAGACAAGGCCAGAAGATGAAGCCACTGGATTTTCAACTCTACGCAGCAAACAATACGGTGATTCCTACATATGGAGAAAAAACAATGGAACTAGATTTAAACCTACGCCGACCATTCAAATAGAGATTTATCGTCGCTAAAGTCAGCAAACCAATCATCGGTGCTGATTTTCTTCAACATCACCAGTTGATCGTGGATATCAAAAATAGAGGAATCATCGACGGGAAAACCAATCTTGCATCTCAGTCTTTCGTCCAAGCAACCAATCTGCCCACAATAAGAAGCATAGACGTTCAACAATCGTATCACAAGATCCTTGAAGAATATCCTGGAATCACAAGAATAACTTCAATGAAATTAACACCGAAGCACGACGTTGAGCATTTCATCGAAACCACTTCATTGCCGTGCACGTCCAATCGCACTACACCGATACGAGCAAGTTCGAAAGGAATTCGAAAACATGATCGAGCAAGGAATATGCCGTCCAAGCAAAAGCCATTCCGTCCAAGAAAAGGTCATCACCACTTCACGTTGTACCGAAGTTGAATAGAGAATTACGAGTTTGTGGAGATTACAGAAGACTGAATTCTATTACCACTCCTGACCGCTACCCAATACCGCGAGTCAAAGATTTCACTCATCAACTGTCAGACAAGACTAAATTTTCCACCATCGATCTCAACCGAGCTTACCAACAAATAAAAGTACGCGATGAAGACATAGAGAAGACAGCAATAATTACTCCAATGAGATTATTCGAATTCCCAAGAATGACTCCAGGACTGAAGAACGCTGGTCAAACCTTTCAAAGATTCATACACGAAGTACTTCATGGACTGGATTTCGTTTTCGCATTCATTGATGATCTCCTTGTTGCAAACCCTGATAAAGAAACGCACGAAACCCATCTACGCACCGTGCTACAGCGATTAGAAGACAATGGAATCACAATCAACCCTTCGAAATGCATATTTGGACAACAAGAAGTTCAATTTCTTGGTTTCACCGTCAGCAAGGAAGGAATCAAACCGCCTACTGAAAAGTCAGAGCAATCATCGATTATGCGAAAACTAAAACAATCGAAGAACTAAGGCGTTTTCTTGGGATGATTAATTTTACAGAGAACACATTCCTAAAGCCGCTGAAATCAAGCACCACTTCACGCTTACCTTCACAACACGAAGAAAAAGATAAAACGTCAATCGGATGGAACGATGAAGCCACGAAGGCATTTGAAGCTTGTAAAGTTGCGATCCAAAATGCAGCTTTGCTCGCTCACCCATCACACGGAGCAACCCTTGCTATCTTCAGCGACGCATCCTATCTCTCAGCAGGAGCTGTACTCCAACAATACATCAATGGGAAATGGCAACCACTTGGCTATTTTTCGAAGAAATTCTCCGATACTCAACGTAACTACAGTACATTCGACCGAGAGTTACTCGCTATCTACATGACTATCAAGCACTTCAAAAAAACGTTCGAGGGTCGAAACCGGATCGTTTTTACCGACCACAAGCCATTAACATATGTACTTCAGAAGAAACCATCATCATCAGAAACACCACGACGAGCAAGACAACTCATTTTCATAAGCGAATTCACGACCGACATACGTCACATCAGTGGGAAGGACAACATATTCGCCGACGCACTCAGTCGCATACCAATCGACAGTGTAACGTGCCCTACATCAATCGACTATCACAAGATCGCCGAAGCACAAGACAGAGATAGCGACAACATCAAACATCTATCGAAACAAAGTAACTTGACCATCAAGCAAGTTACAATGCCAATGACGCATCTACCTATCTACTGCGAAGCATCAACGTCAACCATGCGACCATACCTACCAGAAGAATGTCGTCGTGAAGTCTTCAATGCACTGCACAACATCAGTCATCCAGGTGTTAGAGCAACCAGAAAACTCATCACTGGAAAATTCTTTTGGCCTTCAATACAAGTGGATGTTGGCAACTGGGCGAAGCAATGCATTCAATGTCAAAAATGCAAAGTACAAAGGCATACATCAAGCAGCCTAGATTCATTTCCACCTACGGAGAGATTCGAACACCTGCACGTTGACATCGTTGGACCATTACCTACTTCACCGCAAGGACATCGTTACCTCGTAACAATAATCGACAGAACAACAAGATGGCCAGAAGCAATACCTACCGATGATACATCAGCTGAATCCGTCGCGAAGATAATTTATGAAAATTGGATTACTTGTTTCGGATCACCTAAAACCATCACAACGTATCAAGGAAGAAACTTCGAAAGCAACCTATTCCTCAAACTTCTTCAAACTATGGGAATACAGAAGACACGTACAACGGCATACCATCCTCAATCAAACGGAATAGTCGAACGATGGCATCGTACATTGAAGACCGCACTCAAAACTCGTTTATCTCAACATACAAAGTGGATTGATGAGCTACCTACAGTGCTACTTGGACTACGAGCAACACCACGTGCAGACACTAGTCTTAGCGCCGCTCAGCTAACCTACGGCTGCAGCATAAGACTACCGTGTGACTTCTTCACTTCAATATCGTCAAATAATCAAGAAATGAATTAAGATTTTGTAACTCAATTTCGAGAATCAATCAACAAAGTCTTATCGTCGAAACGCACATCATCACACGGAAATAATAAATCAGTATTGATTCATCAAGATTTGAAAACATGCAAGCAAGTTTTTGTAAGAAACGACGCAGTGAAGAAACAATTTCAACCTACCTACGATGGACCGTATAAAGTATTAGAGCGAAATAACAAGACTTAAATTACAAATACCCGGAAGGAAATCTACAATTATATCGATCGACCGACTAAAGCCTGCCCATATTATTAACGAGGATACTTCAGAGGATTCATCATCATCATCATCATCATCTCAACCACCAGCGAGGAAGCTTGAAAACCCATCACCTACATAAACCCAGATAAAACCTATTTTCAAAATTACGAGCCATGAGCGAGTCGTCAAGCCTCCGGTACGCTTTCGCTAGGGGGAGAGTGATGTAGCAGCCAGGCTAGTCAACCCTAAACGGCAATAAATAATGTTACCCTGCTGCTACCATAACGCAGAAGGTGAAGGTCTGAAGAAAACATTTATTTACAAATTACCCCCGGCTACTGAGATACTGCGAACTGCATATCGATGCGAGATAATTTGACGTATATATTTAACGTTCTAGTATAGAAACAAGAAACAGCCGCAAATATCATCAGCGCCGCATCGTCTTCACACGCCGGCTATCTTCATGCATCCGTCGACCATTTTCGAGCCGTTTCTTCAACGCCGCAGCTTCGTTTCTTCTTGCTGTTCCGGAAATGTGTCCCACGCTGCCGCCGCTCGCCGATTACGCGCGCGCGTCGGTCTGCATCACTTTTATAACCCCGTCCAGCAACGCAGCTACGAGAAGCTATCTACGAGTCTTACGCCGGCAAATGGAGCGCGACATATAATAGTTGTACATAATATTTTATTGATTAATCTTCATTGGTCAAAATGTATAAATACTAATTGGCTAAGCAAATAAAAGATATTACTATTGGTTAACTAAGGATGTAGCCGGGCATATAAATATAGGCAGGGTTCACTAAATAAACACCTTCATTCGCCTGCACATAGTAAGGCATATCAAGAAAAATAGTTTCATTCCTCCGCTCCTAGACCACTCGGAGTCTGTTAATAGTGGACGCATTCCCCACTATTACAACTTTTTTAATTTACGGTTTTTAATTTAATATTTAATTTTAGTACACTTCTATGGACTAGTATTACTTGTGGTTTCATTTATTGCATATAAATGTGGATTCCTTACTGTATATTTGTCAATAACTTCGAACACTATGTTCCCAATAACTACGTTACGAGGACACTGCCTACCTAAACCGTATAATTAATTATTCTATATTGAAAAGTTTATTTTAAAAGTTAGTTAATAAATTTAATTGTAAACAAAGCTGAATTGGTAAATTGTTACTTTAGTAATTCAATTATCGACTGTCAATTTACTGCCATTCCAAACTAGACGCGGGTCTCTATCCTTTTATTAACTGGTTTTTGATTTTGAAATAAAGTCTTCGATTTCAAAATTCCTTCAATCATATCGTTGTAGGGATCGATAATATTGTAGCTATGAGATTATTTTATTTGATTACTTTATAAAATATATACATACATTGGGTAACCATGTGGTGTTTTGTGGGTGTGCATAAATCTCAGTAAAGTTTTGCCAATGAAAATGATGCCATCCGGAAAAAAATCGAAAACTGTCGACGAGGAAGGACCTAAATTACCTACACTTTTAATTAAAAAGCAGCATTAACGGCAACGTCTACTATTTTTGATAACTATATCTCCAGATTTAGATAACAAGAACTTGGGAGCTTTAAACGAGAGCGATTAGGGCTATTTGCAGGTCGTTATGACTTAACTAAGATGTCGGGCTTCTGTAGTCTCAAGAGTGTGGGGTGCTTTTTTTAAATAGTAGATTTCCTTATTTATTAATTTATAGGAAAGTTTAATTAATTCCTTGAATCCATCAAGATTAATCTATGTTCACCTATAATCGTTCATTCAACATTATGCATGATTCATCATTTTGAATTTTAACTCAATTTCTTTCCAAACAAGTAAAATTGAAAACCCCTATTTTTTGAGCTAACAAGAGGTATAACATTTAAATGTACGCCTCGTTACCTCATAAAAAAGGGAAAAAACTTGTTAGACGCTGTGAACGGTAAATTAGGAAACAATGTTCTTACGAAATTGAATTAAAAGTATGTGTGTATGGTTAAAAACGCTTTCAGACATTTTAATGTAGCTTCTTTTATTTTCACTAATAGTCAATACTGCTCCCTCCAAGGATGTTTTGATTGTCAGAAGTTTTTTTTTAATAGACTTTAGTCGTGACTGGTACACGGCTACCTACTGCTAAATATTACCCCTCCCTTTACCACTTAAGAAACTTTCCTATTCAACGCTTTTAGGTTCTTCATTCTATATTACTAAGCCATTGCCGCTTTAATTTATGCTTTGTTACTTACTCTGAATTTGCTGCGAACATCCTCGTTATTGATTCTATTTGAGAAATACTTCGAAAACTTTAATAGCATCCATTAATAGCCTTTTGTATAAGCCATACACGATGTCGTGTATTAAACCATAAAGTATTACAGTTAAACTATTAAAGTACATAAACAATGGTATCAGAGATCTTCTCGGTTTAATATTTAATTACTTATCATTATATTATTATACTAGCGAACCGCCCCGGGTTCGCCTAGTTAGAATCTATTTTATCAAGTTTACCTTTTTTGTTTTAAATCTCCAACTGAGTGGATGACATATACTCTAGATCGTAGATGCAGACCGCAGCCCGCGGGCCGCATGCGCCCGCCGGTCGAATACTGTGGCCCGCCGACAGCAAAATAATACTCTCGTACATTCGAAAATATTGAATTATATTCCAGAATAAAACCAAAAAAATATGTTCGAAAAGTAATTTGAATCTCGCGCGCGCGCTCTTAAGTGCGCTTATCGGTACGCCGTGCATGCGTCGGTAACAGCGGTCGGTAATGTTCGTGCTGATCTCGGTTAAATTCGTTTTCTTGAGGAACCGCCGCGGCCGGCAACTGCGGCGACGACAACAGCGCGATGGCGGCTTATCCATGGGTTATATTGTTAGAGCAAGCGAGATAGCAAAAGTCCCGAATTCTCAATTGCTCGCGTAGGTAGATACACGAAGCTTCCAGAGTCGGTTTCGTGATTTCTCCAGACAGTTTTCGACTCTATACGCGCGGTATAAAAGTCACGCTAACCGCAGCGACCGACAGTTCGGTTTTAATTTGAGTGAAGTGTCAATAGTTCTAGTGTAGATTTTAACTCGACTAGCCGGTGTCATATATTTTGATCCACATTCAACGTAGATTTCCGTCAAGTGCCGTGTATAATTGTGTTGTGAAATCGTAAGTAAAACTCTGTTATTAATAAGTGTTTCCCTACCTATTTAATCAATTATTTTGGTAATTTAAAAAAGGATGGGTAATTTAAGTAGGTACTGTAATTGTTTTTAGGTGCTGTGTTAATCCTAGCCAGAATTAGAACGCAACATGGACAAGCCAGGACTAAGTAAACGTAAGGTTAAAGATGAAAATCGGCAGTTTGAAGAAATTTGGACTGAGAAATACTTTTGTATGGTCATATAACAAAGTCGTTTGTTTAATTTGCAAAATTCTGTTGCGATTGCAAAGGAATATAATGTAAAAGGCACTATGAAACGCAGCATCCTACTTTTACCAAGTTTACAGGCGAATTAAGGAAGCAAAAAATGTTGTCTTTAAAACGGAGCTTATTGGTCAGTAAGCTATGTTTACAAAACCCATTCAAGATTCAGAAACAGCTACAGAAGTTAGTTATGAAATTTCTCGAATGATAGCAAAGCGAAGTCGCCCTTCAATGATGGAATTTCGTAAAAGAATGCATAGAAATTGCCGCTAAGAAAATGTGTCCAGAAGCAGCAAAAAGTTTGAGAAAATTCAACTGAATCGTATGACTATCCAAAGACGAATTATGTCTTTGTCAGGTAATATTGGAACAATTAAATTAAAAACTAAGATCATTGAATTTTTTTCATTAGCACTCGACGAATCCACTAATATTAGTTCCACAGCTCAACTTCTGATATTCTTACGAGGTGTTACTCAAGATTTTGAAGTCTTAGAAGAGTTATTAGGAATGTGTTCATTGAAAGGTCAAACCAGAGGAGTTGATATACTCAATGTACTTTTGGATGAGTGTTCAAAAACTGATTTGGACTTATCAAAATTATCGGGAGTTGTGACTGACGGTGCTCCTTCGATGATTGGTGTCAATTCTGGGCTAGTTACTTTGCTGAAAAAGCATCTGCAAGAAAAAAACATAAACGCTGAAGATCTCATGCAGTTTCACTGCATTATGCACCAAGAAGCCCTCTGTTCTAAAAAAATTGAATTTCTAAATGTCATGAAAGTGGTAGTTTCGACTGTAAATTTCATAAAATCACGAGGACTCAATCACAGGCAATTCAAACAATTCCTTGATAACATCGAAAGCGAATATGGAGATTTACTGTATTATACAGAAGTAATGTGGCTAAGTCGTGGATTGACACTGGAACGATTTCTAAATTTAATAGAAGAAATTGGAATATTTCTGGCGGAAAAGCAAAGGGATGTCCCGGAACTTAAAAATCCTGATTGGTTGTGTGATTTGGCTTTTTTAGTTGATATAACAAATCATTTGAATGTCTTGAACACACGGCTTCAAGGCAAAAATCAACTGATATCTCAGCTCTACGCTCATGTATCATCCTTTCAATGCAACTGACACTTTTCAGATCGCAATTGAATTCTGGAAATTACAATCATTTTCCGAATTATAATAAAATGGTTGAAAAATTCAACAAAACTGCGATTAATTTCAGTTATGTAGAAAAGCTAGATATTTTGATTCAATCTTTTCATGACAGATTTTCGGAGTTTAAAAAAGTGAAACCTCTGTTGGACATATTCAGCAATCCTTTCACGATTTCAGTTGAAAATGCGCCAGAGTCAATGCAGTTAGAAATTATCGACATTCAAAACGACCAAGATTTACGCAACAAATTCAACGAAGGAGACTTGCTGAACTTTTACCGCTGCATTGATAAAAATACGTACAAAGAGTTGCGCATAAACGCTCTGAAATGTGCCAGCTTATTTGGTTCTACCTATATATGTGAACAAACCTTTTCAATACTAAATAATAATAAAACAAAAAATCGAAACCGCCTTGCAAATGAAAGTTTGGAAGCAGTTTTACGTGTTGCTACAAGTAAATTTGAGCCAAATATAAAAAAGATTGTAAACACTATGCAGTGCCACGCTTCAAATTAATAAATTCTTTTTCAATTTTAATGCATTATTATCAATTCTTTATTGTCTTTTATTATCTATACTTCTGGCGGCCCGCCATCAGTTCATAATTTGCCCGAGTGGCCCCTAGTCTTAATAAGTCTGTGCATCACTGCTCTAGATCACTCATTACTTTGCTGTCTATTTATTGGAGAAGTTTTATTTCAATTGGTTCAGCCATTCCAAAGAATAGCCCGGACAGACAGACAGACAGACAGACAAAAACTATAAAAATGTTTATTCATTTCTTAATGGAAAGCAAATATTAAATATCAGCTCAATATAAGGCAGTAGTTCGATATTATAGAGAGACACTTAAATTGAGATAGTATTCACACGATATATTTATTTTGTCAAGGCGATGGTCTATAGCTATACAAGGATCCGATAGGTATATATTATATATTAACAATTCTAGAGCAAAATTTACTACTGCACTAGGATATTTTTATACATGGTAGAGCTATGCTGCAGCTATATTGGTAGTATAGTTGTAGCAAGAATGGGTCGACTCGACCGGGGAAGGACCACGCTCTCACAGAATACCAGCGTAAAATAGCAGCTTAAAACTGTTGTGTTTCGTGTGGTGAGTGTAGAGAACCGGAGACCCTTTTTACTGGAAAAGAGGCATTCCATCTTAGTCCTCACGGGTGGCAACGCATCTGCATTTTGATTATTTATTGAGGATAGATGATATCTTCATCTAGATGTAGATGTCTATGAGTCACAGCAACCACTTACCATCAGGTGGACTGAGTAATCGTTTGTCACCCTATCCTTAAAAAAATATTCTTCTGTCTCTTGGGGGCAATTTAGATACATAAATTTTACGAGGACAGAAATCCAGACCCGCAGCATTTATTTGTAGCTTATACAAATACTTGTTCCGTGCGAGATTCGAACTCGCGGTCCACAGCGCTGCAACATTAGCTAAGCCACTGCGTTACAGAGCCGTCAAATGAATCGTATTCGTAATATATATTTGCTTAGAACCATAAAAGAAAATCACAATACCTTGACAACATAGGTGGCGCTTTGGTCGAGTTGTTAATATACAGAGTGTCCCAGAAATCAACGTCAAGCCGGCAATGGGTAATAGGTCAAGTCGTGACAGTTATTAGAAAAATATAAAAAAAATCTTGACGACTTTACGAAATGATGTGTCAATCCGTCTCAATCTTAGATAAAAGTAGCGTCACTACCTATCTCGCTCACACTTAACAAAGTAGCGTCACCATCTGTCTCGTTAACACTAGTCAAAATAACGTCACTCTTCGTCTGAATCAAACTTGTATGAAATCCGGATTCATTAAAAAAAAGTTTTTCCTCAATTAAGAAGTAGCAATTAGTAAATGTCATCCCATTTTGAAATTGAGTCTAAATCCGCCATCTTTTAAAGTTACTTGCCAAAATAGTGTAGTACATTTGTACTGTATTTGTGATGTAATTAGTTTGAATTCAATGTTGGGCAAAAATCTAACATTTTGTTTAAAACTGAGGCAGTTATGTTTTAACTTTTAACTGTAATTTACAGAAGAGTTTTTCATGGTTACATCATAGAAAAAAAACTGATGAAAAGTTAATATTTGTAGTCACAGAATTTGAAAGATTATCACAAGTTGTCTGTTTTTGAGATTTAGATTTGAATCCTTATAATTTGAAAAGTATATGAACAAGATTTTTTTTATATTTTTTTAATAACTGTCACAACTTGGCCTATTGTCCGTTTTCGGCTTCACGTGATATTATATATGAAGACTGTAAAACTTTACGGACTGAAATGCGGGATTTAATTTAGTAATCAAACTTATCGCAACAAAAAAGTGTAGAAAAACGTCTGCTGGGCCAGAATTATGGATACTACATCCATCTGAACATTTTCAGCAAAATATACAATGGCACAGTCCGAACTTAATCACAAAGAAAAATCGTACGACGTCATTAATTTAACATCTGTGGGAAACCTTAGCTATATAGACAAAAATGAAAGCCTTTCCCAAACCGCTATAAACATTGTACTAGCATGTGAACCAAATAGCATGTGACCGTATTCAGTAACTTCCTTCCACGTGAATAAGCAATACTTGCTATTTACAATATGTTTTTTTGGTTATATTTAAAACTTCGTGGCCAATTTTGAAAATGATGAATACTATACAAGTTAATAAAGAGTATTGTGAAACTTACAAATCAAAAAATACTACAATTAATCTATGGGAACTCCCAAAGCGACGATGCTGTACCAATGAAAGACTCATCGAAAGTACGTGCCCACTGAGCTGAATCTTAAAGTCTCAGCAACCTAAGAAGATAAAGATCGGACTTTATGTAGCAACCTTTTGGGAGTTTGATCACTTCGATTGTAATGCCCACAATTCGAAAGTTAATTGGAAAAATATTTAAAGCTATTTTGTTTAAAAAAAAAGGTTTACCAGAATTAATTTTTTTTAATCATTATAGTTTCCTTTTAATATTATGCATAAAATTATTCTTATTCATACTATATTTAAAACACATTTAGACTACTTAAAAAAATTGGATACTAGTTGTTTGAGTGCTATTTATTATAACACCCCATAGTTAAATAATATTCTCCACTTTACAAACTCAATTTCATTGCTTATTAATTATTATATGTTTTGTAAAAATTTACAATATTTTTAGTTTTGGTATAAATATTTTTTTTAATATTGCCTAGATTATATTTAATGTAGCAATATAAATACATTTAAACTGTAATAACACGAAATATGTAATATTATATTATTGTGTATAAATTATTTAATTATAAATAAACTAATATAAACTATTCAGAGTATATTATAAACAAACTAAGATATACGTATTTATCAACTATTATCGTCATCTTTAGCCTATCACACGTTCACTGTTGAACATCTGGTCGTCTTTACATCTAATGGTGGATCGTCCAACACTGCGCTTGCCAGCACGAGTCGGCCATTTGAGTAACTTTCATCTGCATTAGTTGTCTGTTTTTTTTACTTATTTTTAGCCAGGTCAAGCAGACTATAATCCCACCAGGTGGTAAACGGTAAGTCTTAACAATAACCTCTTCACTGTTGCTTTGAATACACTGTTAATTGGACGAAAAGATTGAAACCGATTAGTTATTCCAATCCTTACCTTACTTATAGATATTACAAAAAGCATTGGTTCTTGGAGCTATATGGCCGAACCATTACCACGTCAGCCAGATATTTTGCGCTACGTAAATTTTTTGTGATGCAGCTTTATCCATAGATTGCTGAAAAACTTGAGCTTCCTCATACGTTAAGCAGTGTAGTACCACGTCGCGATTCCGTAAGTCATAACTCTTTAGCCTCTGTAGTTACTAAGTTTTTTTTTAAATAAATGAATATTAAATTATGATACTTTTCTATGAATAGTTATTAATTGACGGCGCATTAGCGCTTTGGCAAAATGTTTCGCTGCAACTTTTTAAACCGCAGGTTCGAATCTCACACAACACATGTTTGTATGACCTACATATAACAGGAGAATTTCTTTTATAGTTAAGGCAAGCACCTTATATACAACGTGGCCGCTACAATGGTGACTTTAATTTAACATATGGGTAGGGCTAGTGCCCATTAATCATATTAATTTTGACAGGTTAAAATAACTCGTAAATTGAAAAAAATTTTTTTTCAAACAAAGTTAATAATAAAAAAGTAACTAAAATTGGGATCACCCTTGCAAAAATTCATTCATGAAATTACTTACCTAGCTGTCTTACTTTAACTCGGAGCGGCAACGCGTCGCTTCCCGTACTCGTAATCAGTCCGATTCTTTGACAGCTTATTATCAAAGAAACCAAGCGGCGCCGGAGAGTACCTACAGCGGAGGTGCTTAGTCAAACACTTATC
Organism: Parnassius orleans; assembly: GCA_029286625.1. Lineage (NCBI taxonomy): Eukaryota > Metazoa > Arthropoda > Insecta > Lepidoptera > Papilionidae > Parnassius > Parnassius orleans. Next base: position 139,584 of record JAGSMP010000892.1, read on the forward strand.
GTATCACCCTCTCTTGTTACTATTAGTTATAGCTGTCATCACTAATCACTGCTTTTATTTGTCTTTATTTTAAATTTTCTTATTTTTAATGAGGCCACCGTGTTGGCGGATACAAAGAGCTGAACGGCGTTTCATGTTTTCCCGCACATTTGAAAATAAATTGTCACTTATAGAAATTTCCCTCAATTTCTAAAACGCATTTATTATTCGATGGCGTAATTGTTCCACCGAATCCATATTCTACGCATTCACATCGTCTTTGATGCACCCCCAGAAAAAAAAAATCGAGTGGTGTGAGGTTTGGCGATCTTGCTGGCCACCTAAGAGGTCCAAATCTACCAATCCATTTTGCACCAAACGTGTTATTTAGCCACTGCCTGGCTGTTGTTACAGAGTGTGCTGGCGCGCTATCTAATTGGTACCACATTCTTTGGTATCTCCTGTTGCAGAATTCTGGCTACTAGGTTGTGTCTGTACAAATACTGGTCGAAGGTTTTTTTTTGAAAATGCACCAATTCGATTGCATAACTTGAAAAATCCCCCTATGAGACAATCTACGGGGGAGGCCTATTTTAGGAAGAAGACTTTTATAGGTATTAAAAAGCAGATGAGATAAACCGCTGTTAGACGGTAAAGCTAAAGCCTCATGCAAGATTCACCTTGTGGCCTTCCCAAAATAAATAAACAATAAAATGCTTAAATAGCCTTTTTAGTATCTCTAATGAATTATTGTGAGTCCGAAAGACCTCAAGCCTAAGTGCAAGACGATTCTTTATAAATGTCTAAAGATCGAAATCGATCTGTAATTTTCAATAGCGCATATACTTTATGTTATTTTCATAATTTATTGAAAAAATCTTATCCATCGCCTTATTATGGGTATTTGTGAAACTCTGTGCTATACAAAACACATTGTTTATTATCTTATTACAATGTAAAAAGGTAATTTATATATGCATACGAACGTACGTATACACTAAGCAAAATATATGTATATACATCTTCGCAAATGTGAGGAATACAAAGAAATTAACAACTAAGTTACTTTAATGTTATCTAATAATGTCCTCCAGATCGAATTTCGGTCACGGTGGCTAGCCTCAACGGAGACTAGCCATCCTGTCTTGCACCAATGTGCAAGACAGGATTATAGGACCCAAGTGTATGCGCAACGCGCAAACACAGGTGCACTCTCTATTCCCACACTCTCATTGTCCGATAGGACGGTAACCCAACACGATCAAGAATAGAATAGAATAGAAGATTGTGAGAGAGATCAGTCGCAGGAACAATAGCTTTACGTGCTTTCTGAGGCACACGGTGGTGAGATACCGCCAACTTTCTGACTCCGGGCAGCTACTGAAAATTTCTTGACGGAAAACTATAATAACATTTTATATCATATCAGTTACTTTAACAACATTGATTAAAACACCGGTAATATAAAGCACCCGGAAAGTCGCGATTTTTTAAAAATAGAATAAGGGTGAGAAACGAGCACACACTCCTTCTGATGGTAAGTGGAGGCTGTGTTTCATAGACATCTACATGTATCCTCGATTAAGAATCAAAATGCAGATGCGTTGTCACCCCTGAGGACTAAGATGGAATGCCTTCCAGTAAAAAAGGTCTCCCGTTCGCTACACTAACCGTACGAACAACAGCAGCATTGAGCTGCTATTTACACTGGTATTCTGTGAAAGCGTGGTCCTTCCACGGTCGAGCCGACCCATTCGTGCTACAACCATTATATAGCTGCAGCATAGCTCTACCACGTAATAAGTAATAATTTGTCGAATTAAATGCGATAAAATTATTATATATAAAATTCATAAAACTAGTTTTGTTCAAATTATTTATTACTTCAAACCAAAAATGTTATAATTATGACAGAAATAAACAGCACTATAAGATAATATTATTTATATTATATTTGCAATGTAAACAAAACATTTGTAACCTAATATTTTGTTTTCTAAAATGAATGTTATTTTAGTAACAATGGCGAGTAAAACTTTAAAATATTGTTTAGATATGCTTTCCATAGATGTCAACCCCGTGTTCCTAACACGGGGTCTTCATTCTGTGTTGATAAATTAATTAACAAATTGATATACGCTTAGAATCCCACGCTCAAATTAAGACACACATAAATCAAAGCATTTTTCATAATATTTTCTGTTATATCTACCGTTACCGTTACAGCCTATTAAAGTCACACAGACACAGCTGAACATAGGCCTCCTCCATAGATTGTCTCATAGGGGGATATTTGCCAAAGTTGCTACGCTTGTCAAGCGGGTTAACCAAAGTTTTTTTATTTTTAGTCGTTATTAGGAAGACGCTGCTGCCCATCTCCTGATTTGTTTCTCTCTGTCGCTTCTTACGACAACCACGGGAGGATATAGGGTTGAGGATATTCTTACACCGCTACTACACGGTAGCCGTTATGTCTGGTTGTGTTGTAATTGTCTTCGCGTCTCTAACTCTGCGTCTAGTCTAGGTATCGCAATAGGATTTATATCAGGAATGGTTAGGGTATGTTGCCATAAATATATACGACAATACGGCTTTTGGATATATTCTAAAGTTGTCATCGTGCTTAAATCAACCAGAAGACTTTATCATTTAAAAACAAACCAAGTTCTTTTTTATAAATCAACCTTCCAAAAAATTGGTTACTTTAGAAGTTCTTTAATAGAATGTTTTAAAAGAAATTACATTACATTACATTTTGTACCCTAGAGGCAGTACAAAATGCCTTTGAAGAATTTGTTGCCTCCCGTCCAGCTGATTCTCCAAGAAGGGCATCAATATACTGCCACTGCGTTGGTAAAGATGCATCGATTGCATGGCCGATTACTTTGAATAATAGAAGTAAAAAATATAAAAAAAAATACGTTAACTTATTTCATAAAAAACGGCAATTTCATAGGTAAAAACATAATATATAATTTTAGGTATACAAACAAAACTCTTAAGTATATAATATGTTTCATAGATAAAAGGTAAAAGATTAAAAAAGATAATAAGAACTAAAGGTACTTGTAGAACTCGAAATCTCAACTCGTGTGTACAGTATGAAGTTCGATGTGGGCGACGTGCCTGGTGAGTCATTTGTTTATCGTGATTCTGTTCATTGTAGTTATTCCGCTAGAAGAAACAAATGACTGTTCTACGATAAAGCCGACCAGTGTCATATCGTGATAACAAGTATTGATTTTGGTTTGCATACTTAATTTATTTTGGTGTCATAATTTAATCACGTTCATCACGCTAAACTACATGAGTGATTGTGATCGGCACGTATGACGGTTTGTGTAATGATAGCATTGTATTTGCACTTCACCGAATGAGTAGAGGGTTACATTAGGTTACCGATCTGAATAAGAGTAAGTTTAACTCATACTTTTAATATTTTAACAATAACTTCTTAATGCATTCCCGACATATGTATATTATAAGATAGTAACGATTCTAAAGTCAAAAATTGATTTAACCAAAACTTCTAACCACTGCCAGTATTCGTTCGGTAAGAAGGCTAAGAAAGATCATTGACGTTTTTTACTTGAAGATGATACCAGGTGTTTATGGACTACAGTAGCCACTAAGCACCAGAAGCACTCGTTTATCAATCTAAAAGAAGTATAAAAATGTCATAATAATAAATAAGCTCCACCATACACTTAACATCAATTTAAATCTTTGTAGTATCGTTAGATATATGCACAGATCATTTCAATCAAACCATTTACTTTGAAATCAAAATAATAAAAGCAAAAACGGGCTGAAGGAACTCAGTAATTATTGTATTATTATTGGAAAGTATTTATAAAGTCGGTTTCATCATCGTATATGATGGTATATACTATAGGAACAAGAAATAAAATTTATAATAACTCAAAAATGTATTTTTTTTTGCCAATTTCAAAAAAAAGTCTCAATTAGACTATATTTAATGTTTATTTTTGTATGCGCTTTACGCAATAAATTCGCTAATTGAGAACCGATCTCAATATTTTTCATTTAGTAGGTACACCAAGGGTCATTTAACCCTTAATTAGGCGCATAGGGTCAAGACAATTTCAAATAAAAAAAAAAACGTGTTAGAGTGTTTGGAGCGCAATCGTGCTCTTTCTAGCTTTCTAACTCCCCGCGGAGTACGCAAATTAATCGCGGCCAGAACATCAACGCATACGCACAAGTCTCTACTCTCTTGGGTGCTGACCCCATGCGACCACTTACGTAACATTTTTTGGCGGAGGTCTGCATTGTTGTGTTATTACTTAGTTTCTATGCGTATATTGTTATTTATTTTTATTAGTATTTGTGTATTGTTATAGTACATATTCACTTTACCTATTTTTGTATTTATTTTTATTGATTTTATTTTTTTTCGGTTTGCAGTTTTGAGATGACTCGCGAAAGAGAGATACTGCAATGGCTGGCGGATATGTCCGACGATGAGCAAAATGTTGCTGGTTCTGCTAATGCTATCAGTAATGCTGAATACTGATAAAAGTGACACACACATAAGGCCGATTTTTTTGAAGAAATTAACGGTAGCACTTGTAGAAAATCACCAGGAACGTAGCATTCAACAGTGTGCAGTCCCTACTTCAACAAAAAATCGGAAAATGCAGTAAGTGTGGTAAATTTATTTCTCAACAACATTTTAGGATATACTGCATCGGATGCAGAATAGAAGAATTTGCTGATGAATCAGATTAATTTTTTAACGTTGATCTCGGCTATGTCAAAAATTAGTCGTTTAAAGAGAGATTTTTTTTTTTTTTATAGGATAGGGTGACAAACGAGCACACAGTCCACCTGATGGTAAGTGGTTGCTGTGACCCATAGACATCTACATCTATCTTCAATAAAGAATCAAAATGCAGATGCGTTGTCACCCGTGAGGACTAAGATGGAATGCCTCTTTTCCAGTAAAAAGGGTCTCCGGTTCTCTACTCACCATACAGAAACACAGCAGTGTTGAGCTGCTATATTACGCTGGTATTCTGTGAGAGCGTGGTCCTTCCCCGGTCGAGCCGACCCATTCGTACTTCAACTATACTACTAATATAGCTGCAGCATGGCTCTACCACGTGAAACGTGAATTAAAAGTGATTAGAAGTTTTGTTATTTTTTTAATTGTTTTAAGTCAAAGTTATGTTTCAGTTTCTTAAAATTAATTAAAATAAAGAATTTTAATATTTTTGGTAAAACATACTTTGTTTTATTTATTTCTAACACTCTATTTTCAACTATTTATTAGGGGTCACTAGAGACCCCATGCGACTAATTGTGTGATTTTCTTCATGCGCCTAATTAAGCGTTAAGTTTAACGAAAAAATCCTTTCGTAGGCTGAAAAAACATAGATATATTTGTTATTAAAACTGCTTTAAATTACTAAAAATAATAAAATAATTTCCAAATGATAGCTTCTCAAGTCGCGTAATAACGTGATATCTTTTTTAATTATTGTTATTAGAGTGTAAGAATTTCATAGTATTAACTTTATTTTACCGCTCTTACTAGCGGGCAACATTATGAGCAAGTTAGTCTATGGTAATAAAGCATGTGTTTAACGATTATTAGTTTGTGGTGTGAACTACCAATTTCAATAAATAACAAAATAGAATATATTGCAATTGTTATGGAAATTTTAAATAAAATGTCCGTTAAAAGCAAAACGCATTGACATCTTTAAACCGAAACCGGAGAAATCGGATGAAGAATGGTTAAAAAATGACGGTATGGCCATGTTCATAATCACGTCAGCAATGGAGTACAAGCAAATCGCACTGATTGAAAATTGTGATAGTGCCACAAAAGTTATGCAAAAATTGGAATCCATCTACGAGCAAAAATCAGAGTTCAATAAAATGATGATTCATGACCGATTTTATCAATAAATGAGTTCTTCTGATTCAATGGCTCAACACATTTCAAAAGTTGAAGGATTGGCACAGCAATTGAATAAAAGTGGTGAAAATATTAGTGAAAGAGCAATTATTATTAAAATTCTCAGCACATAACCATCTAAGTATCGCTCATTGCGCCAGGCTTGGATGTCATTAGATCCAATATAACGAACCATACACAACCTCACTGCTCGATTGCTTGACAAAGAAAACAATTTATCATTAGAAGAGCAAAATGTGATTTCCCTTGTAACACAACAGGAAAAATCAGTCAAAAATACCACACAAGGCCATGGCTTTATTTGTTACAATTGGGGCAAACATGGACACTTTCCTCGACAGTGTCGGACACAAAAGAAAACCGATTTAACTGAAAACCATAGCAACATGCTAGTATTTCATGCAGAAAGTGTGAGTATTGCTAACAGCTCAAGTGATGACAACTGGCTATTAGACAGCTCATATGACATTTAGGAAATAATTTTTCAATGATCTACAACAATTCAATGAATATACGTATAGATGTGTAAAATTAGGTAATCAACAAGATCTTAAAGTATGTGGAATAGGAACAGTAGTAATTAAGAAATGCATAAAAGGGACAGTGGGAGGAAAATATATTGAAAGAGGTTCTTTTTGTGCCTGAATTAAGAAGAAACCTATTCTCAGAAGGTGGCATTATGCGCCTAGGTTATGAAATAATAAAAAAGAACAATAATGCTTTTATTTACAAGAACAAAAACTTTGTTTTGAGTGCAACACAAAGTTCAAACAAGTTATATGAAATGAACTTTAAAACTGTAATAAGTGCTAATTGTAATACAGTACGAAAGACACTGTAAAGCTGTGGCATGAGGGACTTGGTCACTTAAATATAAATGAAATAAAAAGTATGATTAAAACTGGATTATAACAATGTGCTGATGAATATATTGATCAATTTGTCTGTGAAGCATGTATCTATGGAAAGCAAAGCCGTTTTCTATTTCAAGTATCATACCGAGCCCAATTAAGCCCAGGGGATTTGGTCTACAGTGATGTTTGTGGTCCAATAAGTGAGTCTTCAATACAAGGTATGAAATATTTTATTCTATTTAAAGATGCAGCCTCAAGTTTTCTGCATGTTTATCTTATGGGACACAAAAGTGAAGCATTAGACCATTTTAAGTCATATAATGCCTTAATAATGAATAAGTTTGGCCATAATGTACGTGCTTTATATTCTGATAACGGCAAGGAGTATGTGAATAATGATTTTAAAGTGTACATGTCTCGTAATGGAATAATTCATGAATGCATAGCTCCTTACACCCCACAGCAAAATGGACGTGCTGAACGAGAACTCCGCACTATTATGGAAAATGCACGGACAGTGCTTCATGGAAAGAATTTACCTCTAAATTTGTGTGCTGAGACTATAAATTGTGCAGTGTACATAATTAATCGAACTACTTCCAGTCAAACTCCAAATAAATCACCATTTGAATAAACTCCAAATAAACCAAATTTAAATCATCTCAGAGTATTTAGTTCTTATGGCTATGTTCGTGTGCCTGATGGCTACAGAAGTAAGTTGAATAAGAAAAGTAATAAAATGATTTTGGTTGGCTATGACAATGAAAATTATAGGATGTATAATCCAAATACACATAAAACAAATAAATCTCGAGATGTGATATTTGATGAGAGTCTTGAATCTAAAACCAATAAACATACTATAATTGAAGTAAAAGATTCTGATTCAGCACGAAACATTCAAGAGTTGCAATTGATACAACCATTGGCACCAGTATCTATGTCAACATCAAACCAAAAAAAATCGTTGACAAGTGAAGACCTGTCAAATGATGACAGTTTTAAAAGCTGTGATAATGATAGCACTTATGAACCATCTCAAGAACTAGATGATGATAATATTACACGAAACATCAACTTAAGACCAAGAAGAAATTTAAACTATGAAGCGGTTTGTAACAGAATTACCTGTACCACTTACCTATGATAGTGCAATTAATGGTCAAAATTCAGACAAGTGGAAACTGGCTATTGAAGAAGAGTTGAAACCTCATGAGCTTAATAAGACATGGACAATAGTTGATGAAGCTAAATGTAATCTTCTAAATGGGTGTTCAGAATTAAAATCAATAAAACAGGTGAAGTGGAAAGATACAAAGCAAGGCTATGTGCTCGAGGCTTTAATCAAATAAATGATGTTGATTACTGATAAACATTTGCTCCAACAACTAGATACGATTTCATCAGAATTTTACTCAGTCTTGCTGCCAAGTACAACTATGAAATCATTCAATTTGACATAAAAACATTATTTTGGTATGGTGAACTCAAAGAAGATATATTTATGGAAATTTCTATTGGTGTAATTGCTGAAGAAGTGAAGGTATGTAAACTAAACAAGTCCCTGTATGGCCTCAAGCAGGCACCTCACTGCTGAAACACCAAATTTACAGCTTTTTTGAAGTCATATGGATTTAATCAGTGTAAATCAGATAGCTGTGTTTTCATAGGTAATGTTCATAATGAAAAGATGTTATTATTATTGTTTGTGGACAATGGCTTTTTTTTTTTATAGGAGAGGGCAAACAGCATGCGGCTCACCTGATGGTAGGTGACTACCGCCGCCCGCGAACAACTGCAACACCAGGGAACCAGAGGAATTGCAGATGCGTGCCGGCCTTTTAAAAGGAGTAGGCTCTTTTCTTGAAGGTCCCTAAGTCGTATCGGTCCGGAAAAATCGCTGGTGGTAAACTATTCCACAAGGGAGTTGTGCGAGGAAGAAAATATTTTCTAAATTTTTTTTTTTTTTTTTTTTTATAGATTAAGGGTGACAAACGAGCACACAGTCCACCTGATGGTAAGTGGTTGCTGTGGCCCATAGACATCTACAACTATCTTCGTTTGCGAATTTAAATGCAGATGCGTTGTCAGCCGTGAGGATTAAGATAGAATGCCTCTTTTCCAGTAAAAAGGGTCTCCGGTTCTCTACACTCACCATACGAAACACAGCAGCATTAAGCTGCTATTTTACGCTGGTATTCTGTGAGAGCGTGGTCCTTCCCCGGTCGAGCCGACCCATTCGTGCTACAACTATACTATTAATATAGCTGCAGCATGGCTCTACCGCCACCGGACCGCCAATTATCCAGATGGTGTGGATGGTATCGGGAGTTCTGCCGCGATGTGCGTTCGTGAAATGTGGCGGCTGGGATTAATCCGAACAATTCCTCAGAGCACTCCCCGTGGTAAATGCGAAAGAAAATGCAAAGAGATGCAACATCTCTTCGCAGCTTTGTCTTTTGGCTTCATGGCTTTATCTTTTCATCAAACAAGTCCGTTTTAAATTCAGTAACAAATATATTGAAATCTAATTTTGATGTTAAATAATTGTTCCGGGTCTGTAAAGTACAATCTACTTGTGCAATTTATTTTTGTAAACTGCCTCCACGATAAAGGAGAAAATTCTAATGTGGTTAACGTTTTTTAATTAAAAAATAAAATAATTATATTTCTTCTTTAGTATTGGACTTATTATTCCGTGTAATGTCGGAGTAATAATATCCACTATCCCATTTCGTCCCGTGTCGTAAGAGGCGACAGAGGGAAATTGAAACAGGTGATGGGCAGCAGCATCATCCTGATAACAACACAAAATAATAAAAATTTGCGGCTGCCAATCCGCCTACTATGGCAAAATCGCTCCTATGAGAAAATCTATGGGGGAGGCCTATGTTTAGCAGTGGACATTTATAGGCTGTAATGGATGAATGGATTTGTCTTATTAAAGACTTGATGATTTGGTAGTGGGGAGGTCAATTAGACCTATTTGTTTAGTATACTGTTAAATTATTTACATTTTACGAGTGCCTACCTCAAATGTCTGCAGCAAGATAAAATGCTGACAAATATATTAATTTTTCGCTCGTTTATAAGTATATTTCAAATTACAAAGTATCCGTATATATTAAATCTGAAAAGTACAACAAATATATTTAGGACTTCATCAGTATCAAATAATTCTCACTAAATATATCATTAAATTTGTACAGAATAACAACAGCAATCCTGAGAATAATAAATCAAATTAAAGTAATAAAACATAAGTTTTATCTTAGAGCTAAATTACTTTGTTGGTCTAGAAATTAATAAAACTCAGAATTCTATATTTATAACCCACACAAGTGACATAGAACAAGTAGCTAAAAATTTTAATATGTCAGATGCAAGCTCAAGTAATACTCCAATTGATTATAATGTATCATGTGTAAAAAATGTACACGATTTTCCATATCTAGTGGCAGTAGGTAGTCTTTTATTTTTAGCCACAGTGTCCCGTCCAGATATTTCATTCTCAGTCAATGTTGTGAGTCGCTTTGTAAATAATCCAAGTATTGAACATGTTAAAGCTGTAAAACGTATTATAAGGTATTTAATTGTTACAAAAAGTATTGGAATAGAGTTTAAAGGCGAAAGTGAACTTGTTGGATACTCAGATGCAGATTATGCTAATGATTTAGACTCCAGAAAATCAACAAATGGTTACATATTTATCATGAACAATGGCCCTGTCACTTGGTCGAGCAAAAAGCAACAAACAGTTGCTTTGTCCACTATGGAAACTAAATTCATGGCTGCCTGCGATGCAACAAAATAAGTTTTGTGGTTAAGATAATTTTTAATAGATATTGGTAATTATACTCAACAATCCATTACAATTTGTGTAGACAATCAATCTGCTATAAAGCTAATAATTAAACCAGTGTACCATCAGAGGTCAAAACATATTGATGTTAAGTACAATTACATACGTGAAAAGGTAGAGCAAGGTATTGTAAACATCAAGTATATTAGTAGCTTGAATGAATTAGCTGATTTCTTGACAAAAGCTCTCCCTACACAAAAATTCATACTGAATAAAGAACAAACTTTATCAATCAAGTTTATATAATTAATTAGAGTTTTTAAAGATTTTGTTTTCAAACATTTCATTTCTTGTTTAGTTTATAAAATATTATTTTAGTTAATCCCTTTATCTGTTTACTGTAATAACTTTATAAAATTGTTAATTTAAAGTTAATATGAAATTAGTGGGAGTATTAGAGTGTAAGAATTTCATAGTGTTAACTTTATTTTACTGTTCTTACTAGCGGGCAACACTATGAGCAAGTTAGTCTATGGTAATAACGCATGTGTTGAACGATTATTAGTTTGTTGTGTGAACTACCAATTTCAATAAATAACAAAATAGAATATCTTGCAATTGTTATTTGTTATATTTTAATAAAACTCAGAAATTGTGAACCGATTTTGATTATTCTTCTTTTATTAAATAGTTCATAATTCAGAGGTAGATGCATATATTTGGAGAAAATATTCAACCTTTGAGCGTGGTAAAATAGGTAATATATGTCGTTAATTGCCGGAAATTTAGCCCGTAAATTGAAGAGCTAGGCTGTTAATTAGACGCCGGCTTTCAGTTAAATGCCTATGCGAATCGTTTATAATTCAACGTTTAACTAGTTGGCTTATTGAAAGCCAGTCTTTGGAAAAGGATAGCCTTTTGAAAACAGCTGACTCTAATTCCGTGTGGTATTTAAGATGTCGCAGTCGGATCGTTAGAATTAGGCAGATCTAAATCTGCCCGGGCATTTCATGACACGTCGCCATTTCATGATTTCGCCGATAATTTATATGTGATTGTGATTTCTGCATATATTGTTATAAATACGAAAACACCTATCTAGTAGTAGTAGTATATCAGCGACAGTAGGTTAAGGTGCGCCGGGGGGCACTTGGGCCACCCTAAAGCCGCGTACATTTATATAATATATTAATCAGGCACAGACCAGCGACATTTTAAATGATCACCAAATTCATTTCATTCAACGGGACGGCTAAATAACAATTAGCCCTCTCGTGGAACATTGCTTTCAACGTTTGGCCACCGATCGCCCTAGATGCTGTAATTAACGGGCTCTATTTAACCATCCGGCGACGACATATACGTGACATTGAGATTGTTGTTAATCCAAACAATAGGGTTTAAAAAATAAATGTAACTTAAGTACTATGTGAAAATTATTTTATTCTTTTTAGTTCTTTGAAGTTGGCTTTTACTTTTCAATAAAAGTTAATTTTCTTATCCTCCAACTTTATTGTAGCAGTATTTTACCATAAGCCTTAGTCACAATCAAAAAGAGTGCCTGCTTGTTTGGTTTACGAACCTTTCTATAAAAACGCTGAAAGCAACATATTTTTATTATAAAATAACATAAATCATCATTTCATAAAGCTGGAAATAAACACAAGAGAGCTAAGTCTAAACGGTTAGTAGGAAAAGGGTAAAAAAAATAATTAAAAAAAAGCTGTCTCCAAACGGAAAAAGGTTTACTGTGATTTTATATTAAAAAAAAATGTCCTTATGCATACTGTTCCCTATTCAAGAAATGAAGGTTTATTGCTACCTCTATTTGAGATTTTAAACTTTTATATAAAGGTATATTTTATGTAAAAAAGGTTATTTAAAGGTTCGATCCGATTAATTCAATAACGATCTTTTAACAAGTTTTTATGGTCGATAAGTTAATACTTCCATTGCCTTGTTATTCAGCACATCTGGAAGTTAAAAAAAAAAACTTTTCACGAAAATTATAAACTACGCGTAGCCTGTTGTCGAGAAGGTAACTAAAATAACTGGATTTATTGTAGATCCACGAGTATTGGCATAAAATTATTTGAAGCATTTTTTTAATAAGGGTGTGACAATAAAGAAATTAAAAGATAATTTTTATAATTTAATTCGTAGTAGAGTCACGTGGCAGCTATATTATGTTTGTGGCACAAATGCCTCGTATCCATGACTCCGATGCAATTTTAATTGCTATCTCCTGTGAAACCAGTTTTCCGATTTTGGTGAACTTGGCACAAATAATTTACATAGTGTGAACACTGCACAGATTTATTCCACATCTAGCAATTTTCATTTAATAGAAATTGAGATTTTCATAAACACATAGTACATGGTAGAGCCACGCTGCAGTTATTTTATGGTTGTAGCACGAATGTGTCGGCTCGATCGGGGAAGGACAACGCTCTCACAGAATGCCAATGTAAAATAGCAGTGTTTCGTATGGTGAGTGAAGAGAACCGGAAATCCTTTTTACTGGTAACGAGGCATTACATCTTAGTCCTCAGGAGTGACAATGCGTCTACATTATAATTCTGAACCGAGGAGTAGATTTCTATGGGCAACAGTATTCATTTACCATCAGGTGGACTATGTGTCCGCTTGTCACCTATATTCTATTAAAAAAAATCTGCATTCCAATTCTACTTTCGCAAATCATTTTGTGCTATTCGTCAGCGTTCAAGTCTACAACTCCGCCATTGAATAATGCGATATAAAACAGACTATTAAAGTGCACTGCTGAACATAAGCCTCCACCATAGATTGCCACACAGAGGGGACATTTGCCATTGTTGCTATGCTTGACAGACGTGTTGGCTACCGCAGTCTTATTTTTTATTTTGAGTTGTTATCAGGAAGACGCCATCTCTGCTGCCTATCTCCTGTTTCAGTTTCCCTAAGTCACTTCTTATAACACCCACAGGACGATGCACGTGGTAGTGAACCCTTTGCCGCAACTAAGCGTCGCTAACTAATAATTATTTTAGTGACGAATATACTCTTTGACACATATATATATATATATATATATATATATATATATAAGTATATATAATAAAAAGTTTGCTTATTATATTAAAAAATAAAAAGTTTTTTTTATTGTGTACCTTTGATTGAAAAAGTTTTAAAAGGAGTTATTTGTAAAGAGGAGACATTTTATTGCAAAAGTAATACCATACTACATTTTATGCTTGATTAGCCCTTAAGATTCCACAGCTGGGAGTAGACCTTTACCGTTGTAGGGATTTGTTACATTCCATTATTTATTTCAATATTATTTGGAAACTAATTATTTTACATTAATATATTATCTATATTATCTATATTATCTATATTATCTATATATCCATGGAAGGCACGTAATGAATATAAAATTTACATTATAATAATGTTGCTGACCGTTGTAATATAAATTGTATTGCATGTCTATGTACTAGATGTTCAACAGCATATTTTGTTAGCACACAATAAACTAGAGATTATTACAGTCTGTAGTTCTTATTTGTTTTTCTGCTTTACTGTCAACACTGATTCAAAATAATAATCTCGGTATAATATCTAGACCATTACGTGCTCTGACTACAAATATGTTGCTAAAATATATTTTTGTTCTGCTCTATTTTTATTGGAATGAAATAATTTAATACCAATATATCCAACCAATATGTCGATATATTTTAATGTCTTTTATAAAAATAGGTTCAACTAAATTTATTAAAACTACTAAATATATGGGACATTTTATAGAATTTTGGTCTGATTGGGGTGTCAAATAGGTACTTAATAAATAAAATAATATTATTAATATTATTTGAAACATGTAACTATATACCGCAGGGTAGAGGTATGAGCAACGATGTCACCTCATATCGTGTCGTGGGTGTCGAAGGGTCGACAAATAATTTAAATAAAATGTAAATATATATGACTACAGAAAAGAGCTATTAGACGACAAGGGACTTACTCGGTGACTTAATTGATATACCTTAACAATTATTGCATCAACATTATTTTTGCATAATTTCGGCTTCACAGCCTACCGTAGAAATTCATAACTCTATTAGTAATTCCTCTAATGACACAAATTTTTTCCCTTTTTTCGGAGCAAATTTACAATTATCATCGTTATGTACCAGTGGTTAAAAGAATTCCTAGAGTGGGTGCGAGGATGCAGCTTGCTAAAGCATTGTCATGCACTATTCAAAATTGTTTCACTAATAGTGAAAAGAGTTGGCAAAAATTATTTACTTTTGTCGTATTCCCATTTTCATTTTGATTAAACATTAAATAAATCCATTACGTCTCAACTAAAAGAGACATCTTTTCAAAATTTAGATTACCCAATTAATACATATTTATCGCGACCTCGTCCTAAATTTGATTTAAAAAAAATTGTTGAGTTGAAAAGTAATGGATGGCGACTTAAAAAAATGCATCCCGTATTTTATTCTCAGACGACATACTGTCTACTCGTAATGTCGAAACTCTTGAAGACCTTCGTCAGAAGCATCCTTCGGTCAATCCTTCTCAAAGTTTACCGCTGCCTCCCAAGACTTCTAAGCAACCTTTACAAATTTCTGCAATTATGTAATTTTCGAATGGCTCTGCTGGCGGCATTGACGGGATTACATCTCAACATCTTAAAGATCTTGTAAGCGCTTCTGCCGGTGACGCCGGCGGAGTACTTCTTAAAGACATTACAAAATTATGTAACTTTATCCTTTCTGGTAATGTAAATCCATATTTCATTCCATTCTTATATGGGGCAAGATTATGTGCCTTCAAAAACAAGGATAACGGTATCCGTCCTATTGCCGTTGATTCCATATTTCGACGCTTAACTTCAAAATTAGGCAGACACATAATCTCTAACCTTAAGACAAAATTTCAGCTTACTCAACTAGGCTTTGGCACTAGACGTGGCTGTGAGGCGGCGGTACATTCATTTTAAACAAACTCTGATGCAGATGTTCTTGTGAAGGTTGACCTAAGGAATGCATTAAACACTATCGATAGGGTAACCCTGCTGAAAGAAGTGGCTAACAATACCCCCTAAATTTATCATTACGTTTGGTAATGTAACAGTCAAAATACTAACTTGTTTTACGAAAACCATATTATCGATTCTGCTGTCGGTGTTCAGCAGCGTGACCCACTAGGTCCAGCACTTATCAGTTTGGGAATTCAACCCATTATTTGAAATTTGAAATCCAAGCTGAATGTCTGGTACCTGGACGACGGTAAACTTGGAGGTAGAACAGATGACGTCCTCAGTGATCTTACATATATTTTTAGAAATTTTAAAAATATTGGTCTTGAACCAAATAGCAATTAATGTGAAATATTTTGACATGGCGAACGCTCTATCCCGGCGAATATGTTCCACTGGAAGTTAACCAACAAAACAGTGGGATATTCCGTTGATACAGAGCGTGCAGAAAGATTTGTTTCATACTTTCCATAGTGACCAAGATCAGGCACGCCTTCTAGCTGTTTCGACTAAGGAATCTAGTCACTGGTTACACGCTTTACCATCAAGTAATCTCGGCACATTACTTTATGGGGAAAGCTTGCGCATCGCCGTAGGATTCCGACTAGGAGCGGCGATTTGTCAACGCCATCAGTGCCCTTGTGGTAGCAGCGTCGACAAGTTTGGGCTCCACGGACTTTCATGTAAGAAAAGTGCTGGTAGGTTTTCACGGTTCTTTGAACGATGTCATCCGAAGGACTCTTGTCTCTATAAATGTTCCCTCGGTTTTAGAGCCTTGTGGAATATTTAGAGACGATGGCAAGAGACCAGACGGTATGACATTGATCCCTTGGGAGAGAGGTAAAGCCCTAGTGTGGGATGCTACTTGTGTAGACACTTTGGCGGCCTCTCATCTCAGGGGTACCTCGTTTAGAGCCGGAGCGGCATCAGAGGCAGCTGAACTGAGTAAGTGGCGCAAATATGAGTGTCTGAGAGATGACTACATATTTGTGCGATTTGCTGTAGAGACTATTAGTCCGTGGGGTCCACGTGCGGTGAAGGTCCTAAAGGAACTCCATCCGCGGCTGGTCGTTGCTGCTGGTGATAAGAGGGCTGGTTCTTTTCTCGCTCAAAGGCTAAGTATAGCCATTCAGCGGGGAAACGCAGCTAGCGTTCTTGGCACAATACCACGGGGAGTAGGACTGTATGATACTTAAGTTACTAGTTTTAGTTTTTTTTATTATAGTTTTTAATATTGTATATAATAAAATATTGTATATTATGTTATTTTAACTTTGACTTAGGATATTTAAAATTAGAACAACAGGAATCGAGAGTATAAATAATTTGTGACTGTTCTTGATACTCATACATGCATGCAGTAAATTAACAAAGCAAAAAAATAATAATATACAATAATAGCTGTACGTTATACCCATTAAATTTGATTGCGTGGACTTACAAGCTTAAATTTTTTACACCTCCAAAGTACTTACAGTCATCATAGTTTAGATATTAATTCCAACTTGATACCTCTAACCATTTCTGAGAAAAAGGATCTTTTGTGACGGCTCCGTAGCGCAGTAGCTTAGCTGAGTTACGGCGCTGAGGGCCGCGGTTTCGAATTCCGTATTTGTATGACCTACAAATTATTGTTTTCCCTTGTGCAAATTATGTATATAAACTGCCTGCACAACGAACTACAAATTGATTTTATAACGGTTCCGCGTTTCCTTTTAAGGTATAAATATTATGCTTTTACTTTTTGAGAAAAAGCTTATTCATTATAAATTAAAAATTATACGGAAAGAAAAACTGTTAAAAATATCGGGAAATTAAGATGCTTCGAATATAAGGTTATTTTATAAAGCATAAATCAATGATTTTGGCACCCTGCGGGTAAGAAAATTAAGCTACGGTGGGCAATATTCCTTTTGAGAAATAGCTATTTGGTTGCCTCTGTACGTCAAAGAATTTATAGGTATACTTACTTTTAGTACGTAACATGAAGATCAAAGCGTGGGGTAAAGTTTTTTTTTCAAGTGAATGTAAAACACCGGTCAATTGCTAGTCGAACCTAGCTCTGAATAAAACTTACATAGATTTGGATTAGGAGTATATCGCATTTAATTACTTGTTTTTTAATTCCTGACGTTTCGGGTGCTTTACAGCAAACCCATGGTCACGGCGGGGACTGAGATTTTTGACGTCCTGATGTCATAGTAAATTAAACGCTCAATAGTTTTATTCAATGTGTAGTGTTTGCGTAAATATAAGATATCATTATGCAAACTTAGCTCTTTTAGGGTTCCTACATGTAATGACAAATTAACTTATTTTCTAAAAATGGTCATTTTATTTTGGTCACAACTCACAAACTCCTTAATGAATCAATTGTTAATGAACCCTCTCAAAACTATTTAAATAAGTAAACAGTTCTCAGTAATAATAATAATGTCCTCACCGAATTTCGGTCACGGCGCAGCGGTCTGTCTCAACGGAGATTAGCCATCTGCGCAGGACAGGATTATAATGCCTAGGTGTATGCGCAAGCACAGGTGCACTCTCTATTCCCTAACTCCCATAGTCTAATGGGACGGCAAGCCCACACAACCAGAGAGAGATCAGGTGCAGTACCAATGGCTTTACGTGCTTTCCGAGGCACGGGGGTGAAACATCGTCACCTTTCCGACTCCGGGTTGCTACTGAGCATTTATTGACATAAAAACCCAATAACTGATTTAGGCTTAACTCGACCTCATGATCGGCAATCGCATTTTCGTCCATTGGACCAATGGGGTTCTCAGTAATGACTACGTTATAAAATATTAATGGAACGCATTAAAAGTAAATATAATATATCACCAAAGTAATTGAAGTATGCAAACCAACAGCAACACCGCCCATCACGATGTGATAAAGGGCAGCCTCTCTGCAAAGTTATCACCAAGTTCAACTCTACAACTCCGCCCTCAAATAATGCGATATAAAACAGACTAACAAAGTCCACTGCTGAACATAAGCCTCCACCATAGATTGCCACACAGAGGGGACATTTGCCATTGTTGCTATGCTTGACAGACGTGTTGGCTACAGCAGTTTTATTTTTTAATATGAGTTGTTATCAGGAAGACGCCATCTCTGCTGCCTATCTCCTGTTTCAGTTTCCCTATGTCACTTCTTATAATACCCACAGGACGATGCACGTGGTAGTGAACCCTTTGCCGCAACTAAGCGGCGCTAACTAATAATTATTTTAGTGACGAATATACTCTTTGAACTGACAGATACATGATGACAGATTGAAAGTTTGCTTATTAGATATATATATATAATGTATAGAGGAGCCATTTTATTGCAAGAATTAATATTTTAAGGATTTATTACATTCCACTATTTATTTCAATATTATTTGGAAACTAATTATTTTACATTAACAGTTATACCCACTGCAGAAGTAGATTATCTTTTCTCATAGAATAAGAATGACACCCGATTTTAAACAAGATGACAGTTGAGAATGAAGCTTTACTGCGATATTTAGAAGAGATGCCGGAGAATATGACATTCGAAGTAATAGTAATAGCAATCCTTTGCAGCAATTTGTCCGTTTCCAAGAATCTCAACGGTCCTGACTATAAAAAAATGTTTTAATGGATGCGTCACAATCTAACTGAATCCGACAACCCCTCTTACCACTTACTTACCCGTACGAATAAAAAACAGTTTTTAGAAAATAGATGCAACTTTTGCCTAAATTAGCCATTAATTATTTTTGCCTACTGATAAAGGTAAGCAAGAACTAGTCAGAATTAGCATAATCACCGTCCAACAGATAAGAACGCAGTATCATCAGCACACGGTTGTAATATAGCGCATGCGTCAGGACAAATTGCACTCAATTTAATAGTGATACTTAAAAGCAGCCACTTTCAAATCGGCAACCCCTACTTCATCGTGTAGAGAACAAAATAGCTTTATTTTATATTTTTTTGATTGTTCAAAATACATTATAACCGTTATACATCTCGTTGCAGAGAGGTTGCAACCGAATTAAATGTGACAACCCAAAAATTTTATGTTCTTCTTTTCGTACGTTATCTTTGTTAAAAACAAGAAGAAAATTGTATACAAAAATTCATTAATTAAATTTTAATTAAATTCACTTGCGCCCATATTTTGATAAGCAACCCGGCCAAAACAAATTCCTCTCTAAGCAATTGTTAGTGAAAATTTTGCTTCCATTAAAAAACAGATGGGTGTGTAATCAAGCGGTGTAATCTCGGATTAAAAGGTATTTGAAAAATGAAAATTTACTTTGTATAGCGTTTTCAGTTCGTGAGTAAAAGAGGCACAGCGATACCTTAAGGTGTGTAATGTTGTTAATTATAATTTATTATCATCATCATCACAGCCATTCACTTGTCCACTGCAGAACATTGGATTCCCCCAAGGAACAACACAAAAATTGTTCTGAGTCACCAGCACTTATCGACTAACTGCATGTCCTGTCAGGTTGTCACTCCATCTAGTGGGGAGCCGCCCTACACTTCACTCTTCTGTAAGAAGCCATCTGCTGCATTTTAATTTGTTGTATGTACATAAATTAACTACCCAAATTTTAAAAATAGTCATAAATACATTATTTCGTAATAATTATCTTTCAATACAAAAAGAAAAAACAGATTGGCTTAGTAATCACGATATGAGTTCTTGGATTTAATAAAGGATTAAATATATTATATGATAAATATATTAAATTATAATATATAATATATATTATATTTTAATATATTTGATATAATATATCAAATATATTAAAATATAAAATTTTAAATTAACTGGTATTGATTTATTTTACAAATTAAATATTTTTAAATAAAAATCAAATGTAAAATGTAGCTAAATATATAACCAAAGTACCCGGTGACAAATCACCAGAAACGTTTACAAAACCGCTGTTTTGCATATAACTTCATTTCACAAATTACACTGAATGTCTCGTCCATTGGAAATGAAACTGCGATCATTGTTTTAGGAAAATGCTTCGTATATTTTGTAACTTTTGTATGTACATTAATATAAATAAAAAATAGATTAAAATAAATTAAATATATAAATCGTTTAAAATATTCAGGGACTTTATTTAATACTACAAAATGTTACATTTTATTGCAATGTTGATAAATCATTTCCACATCCTTATTTAATTGTATCTTATTCTACTTAGTTTATTAATCTTATAGGCTAAATTGACTAAAAGTCTAGACGGATCTTGAAAAACGAGGTGTTATTTAGACACGTTGTCACTCCAATGTCATAAACTACCCTTAAGCTACGCTATAGCGATAATATCACTATGACGTTCCAAAAAAAACAATATAACAGTTGCTTGAAAAGTATTTTGACGAACGTATCATTTCGTCTCTCATTATAATTTACTCGCTTACACATAAAGTCATAACCTATGGTGTTAACAAAAATTCAGTCCATTTTACTATTCTAACCAAAATACAACGAAAGTGCAACGACGCTTAGCGGCAGAAATACGCAAGAGTGTGGTAATTACCCAGTCGGACTTCTTAGCACTTATATACCTTCGCCACCCAGTAAAGTGGGAAATCGTCGAAGTTGAACACTAAAACACTTACCACTAATGTACGTTGCCCTTAAGTAAGTCAGCAAAACTAAAGTATTTTTATTATTTTTTTAAACTTTACCGTTACCAGAAAAATATTATATAGCTCGCTAACTCATGATATAAAAAGGTATTTAAAAAGCAAAGACTTTTCTTTTTCTAAGAGGTTTTCTATGTGGCTTTTAACCCTCTCAGAAACCCTCAAAACCAGAAAGGATTTGGAATTGATTCCTGCCTTTCCCTGCCAACATTGGACAACCAACCTCTGGGCCAGTCTTTACACCTTTGTTGTCGAAATACCACGCGTTCAAACTAAAAGAAATTCATAGAATATCAGCGTAAACAGCAGCTTAATTCTGCTGTATTTCCGAATCCGGAGACCCTTTTTACTGAAAAAGAGTCATTCTATCTAAATTCTCAGTTTTCTGTTCATCTGCAGTTCGATTATTATTCGAGGACAGATGTAGGGCCACAACATCAACTTAACATCGGGTGTCATTCTTATTCTATGAGAAAGAATCTACTCCTACAGTGGGTATAACTGTTAAAGTAAAATAATTAGTTTCAAATAATATTGAAATAAATAATGGAATGTAATAAATCCCTACAACGGCAAATGTTATTGCGTAAAGTAAGTTTAACAGGACAATTATTTTACTAGACTTTTTTTCTGAAAGTTGGGATGATTTGTTTGTAATATTTACAATATTAATTAAATTTATTATTTCAATATCGGGCGCTTACTTAGCTTACAATAATTATTTTTATTTACTTATTCTTCTTATTCTTGATTAGCCCGTAAGATTCCGCAGCTGGGCGTGGACCTTTACCGTTGTAGGGATTTATTACATTCCATTATTTATTTCAATATTATTTAGAAACTAATTATTTTACTTTAACAGTTATACCCACTGTAGGAGTAGATTCTTTTTTCTCATAGAATAAGAATGACACCCGATGTTAAGTAGATGTTGTGGCCCTACACCTGTCCTCGAATAATAATCGAACTGCAGATGAACGAAAACTGAGAATTTAGATAGAATGACTCTTTTCAGTAAAAGGGTCTCTATTAAGTAGATGTTGTATTTCACCTGTCCTCGAATAATAATCGAACTGCAGATGAACAGAAAACTGGAATTTAGATAGAATGACTCTTTTTCAGTAAAAAGGGTCTCCGGATTCGGAAATACAGCAGAATTAAGCTGCTGTTTACGCTGATATTCTATTAATTTCTTTTAGTTTGAACGCGTGGTATTTCGACAACAAAGGTGTAAAGACTGGCCCAGAGGTTGGTTGTCCAATGTTGGCGAGAAGACAGAATCAATTCAAATCCTTTCTGGTTTGAGGTTTCTGAGAGGGTTAAAGCCACATCGAAAACCTCTTAGAAAAGAAAAGTCTTTGCCTTTTTAAATACCTTTTTATATCATGAGTTAGCGAGCTATATAATATTTTTCTGGTAACGGTAAAGTTTATAAAAATAATAAAAATACTCTAGTTTTGCTGACTTACTTAAGGGCAACGTACATTAGTGGTCAGTGTTTTAGTGTTCAACTTCGACGATTTCCCACTTTACTGAGTGGCAGAGGTATATAAGTGCTAAGAAGTGCGACTGGGCAATTACCACACTCTTGCGTATTTCTGCCGCTAAGCGTCGTTGCACTTTCATTGTATTTTGGTTAGAATAGTAAAATGGACTGAATTTTTGTTAACACCATAGGTTAACACTTTATGTGTAAGCAAGTAAATTATAATGAGAGACGAAATGATACGTTCGTCAAAATACTTTTCAAGCAACTGTTATTTTTTTTTTTTGGAACGTCATTGTGATATTATCTCTATAGCGTAGCTTAAGGGTAGTTTATGACATTGGAGTGACAACGTGTCTAAATAACACCTCGTTTTCAAGATCCGTCTGAACTTTTATTCAATTTAGCCTATAAGATTAATAAACTAAGTAGAATAGGATACAATTAAATAAGGATGTGGAAATGATTTATCAACATTGCAAAAATGTAACATTTTGTAGTATTAAATAAAGTCCCTGAATATTATAAACGATTTATATATTTAATTTATTTTAATCTATTTTTTATTTATATTAATGTACATACAAAAGTTACAAAATATACGAAGCATTTTCCTAAAACAATGATCATAACCGCAGTTTCATTTCCAATGGACGAGACATTCAGTGTAATTTGTGAAATGAAGTTATATGCAAAACAGCGGTTTTGTAAACGTTTCTGGTGATTTGTCACCGGGTACTTTGGTTATATATTTAGCTACATTTTACATTTGATTTTTATTTAAAAATATTTAATTTGTAAAATAAATCAATTATATTTTAATATATTTGATATATTATATCAAATATATTAAAATATAATATATATTATATATTATAATTTAATATATTTATCATATAATATATTTAATCCTTTATTAAATCCAGAACTCATATCATTACTAAGCCAATCTGTTTTCTTTTTGTATTGGAAGATAATTATTACGAAATAATGTATTTATGACAATTTTTAAAATTTGGGTAGTTAATTTATGTACATACAACAAATTAAAATGCAGCAGATGGCTTCTTACAGAAGAGTGAAGTGTAGGGCGGCTCCCCACTAGATGGGGTGACAACCTGTCAGGACATGCAGTTAGTCGATGGGTGCTGGTGACTCAGAACCATTTTGTGTTGTTCCTTGGGAATCCATGTTCTGCAGTGGACTAGTGAATGGCTGTGATGATGATGATAATAAATTATTATTTACAACATTACACACCTTAAGGTATCGCTGTGCCTCTTTTACTCACGAACTGAAAACGCTATACAAAGTAAATTTTCATTTTTCAAATACCTTTTAATCCGAGATTACACCGCTTGATTACACACCCATCTGTTTTTTAATGGAAGCAAAATTTTCACGAACAATTGCTTAGAGAGGAATTTGTTTTGGCCGGGTTGCTTATCAAAATATGGTCGCAAGTGAATTTAATTAAAATTTAATCAATGAATTTTTGTATACAATTTTCTTCCTGTTTTTAACAAAGATAACGTACGAAAAGAAGAACATAAAAATTTTAGGTTGTCACATTTAATTCGGTTGCAACCTCTCTGCAACCAGATGTATAACGGTTATAATGTATTTTGAACAATCAAAAAGATATAAAATAAAGCTGTTCTCTACACGATGAGTAGGGTTGCCGATTTGAAAGTGGCTGCTTTTAAGTATCACTATTAAATTGAGTGCAATTTGTCTGACGCATGCGCTATATTACAACCGTGTGCTGATGTTACTGCGTTCTTATCTGTTGGACGGTGATTATGCTAATTCTGACTGGTTCTTGCCTTTATCAGTAGGCAAAAATAATTAATGGCTAATTGGCAAAAGTTGCATCTATTTTCTAAAAACTGTTTTTATTCGTACAGGTAAGTAAGTGGTAGAGGGTTGTCGGATTCAGTTAGATTGTGGCGCATCCATTAAAACATTTTTTTTATAGTCAGGACCATTGAGATGCTTGGAAACGGACAAATCGCTGCAAAGGATTGCTATTACTATTACTTCGAATGTAATATTCTCCGGCATCTCTTCTAAATATCGCAGTAAAGCTTCATTCTCAACTGTCATCTTGTTTAAAATCAGGTGTCATTCTTCTATGAAAATAATCTACTTCTGCAGTGGGTATAACTGTTAATGTAAAATAATTAGTTTCCAAAAAATATTGAAATAAATAGTGGAATGTAATAAATCCTTAAAACGGCCTTTGTTCGGCGATACCTTAGTATTAATTCTTGCAATAAAATGGCTCCTCTATACATTATATATATATATCTAATAAGCAAACTTTCAATCTGTCATCATGTATCTGTCAGTTCAAAGAGTATATTCGTCAGTAAAATAATTATTAGTTAGCGCCGCTTAGTTGCGGCAAAGGTTCACTACGTGCATCGTCCTGTGGGTATTATAAAGTGACATAGAAACTGAAACAGGAGATAGGCAGCAGAGATGGCGTCTTCCTGATAACAACTCATATTAAAAATAAAACTGCTGTAGCCAACACGTCTGTCAACATAGCAACAATGGCAATGTCCTCATGTGGCAATCTATGGTGGAGCATGTTCAGCAGTGGACTTTGGTCTGTTTATATCGCATTATTGAGGGCGGGTTGTGAGATTGAACGGTGATAACTTGCGAGAGGCTGCCCTTTATCACATCGTGATGGGCGGTGTTGCTGTTGGTTTATACTTCAATTACTTTGATATATTATATTTACTTTTAATGCGTTCCATTAATATTTTATAACGTAGTCGTTACTGAGAACCCCATTGGTCCAATGGACGAAAATGCGATTGCCGATCATGAGGTCGAGTTAAGCCTAAATCAGTTATTTGGTTTTTCTGTCAATAAATGTCGTGTAACCAGGTCGGAAGGTGACGATGTTTCACCCCCGTGCCTCGGAAAGCACGTAAAGCCATTGGTACTGCACCTGATCTCTCTCTGGTTGTGTGGGCTTGCCGTCCCATTAGACTATGGGAGTTAGGGAATGAAGTACTGTGCTTGCGCATACACCTGGCATTATAATCTGTCCTGCCGATGGCTAATCTCCGTTGAGACAGACCGCTGCGCCGTGACCGAAATTCGGTGAGGACATTATTATTATTACTGAGAACTGTTTACTTATTTAAATAGTTTTGAGAGGTTCATTAACAATTGATTCATTAAGGAGTTTGTGAGTTGTGACCAAAATAAAATGACCATTTTAGAAAATAAGTTAATTTGTCATTACATGTAGGAACCTAAAAGAAAGTTTGCATAATGATATCTTATATTTACGCAAACACTACACATTGAATAAAACTATTGAGCGTTTAATTTACTATGACATCAGGACGTCAAAATCTCAGTCCCACCGTGACCATGGGTTTGCTGTAAAGCACCAGAACGTCAGAATTAAAACAAGTAATTAAATGCGATATACTCTAATCCAAATCTATAAGTTTTATTCAGGCTAGGTTCGACTTAATTGACCGGTGTTTACATTCACTTGAAAAAACACCACTTTGATCTTCATGTTACGTACTAAGTAAGTATACCTATAAATTCTTTGACGTAGAGGCAACCAAATAGCTATTTCTCAAAGAATATTGCCCACCGTAACAATTTTCTTACCCGCAGGGTGCCAAAATCATTGATTTATGCTTTATAAAATAACCTATATTCAGCATCTTAATTTCCCGATATTTTAACAGTTTTCTTTCCGTATAATTTTAATTTATAATGAATAACTTTTCTCAAAAGTAAAGCATAATATTTATACCTAAAAGAAACATGAACCGTTATAAAATCAATTTGTAGTTCGTTGTGCAGGCGGTTATATACATAATTTGCACAAGGAAAAACAATAATTTTGAGCCATACAAATACGGAATTCGAAACCATGCCCTCAGCGCCGTAACTCAGCAGAGCTACTGCGCTACGGGCCGTCACAAAGATCCTTTTTCTCAGAAATGGTTAGAGGTATCAAGTTGGATTAATATCTAAACTATGATGACTGCGTACTTTGGAGGTGTAAAAATTTGCTTGTAAGTCCACGCAATCAAATTTAATGGGTATAACGTGCAGCTATTATTGTATATTATTATTTTTTTGCTGTTAATTTACTGCATGCATGTATAGTATCAGAACAGTCTGGTATTTATACTCTCGATTCCTGTTGTTCTAATTTTAAATATCCTAAGTCAAAGTTAAAATAACATAATATACAATATTTTATTATATACAATATTAAAACTATAATAAAAAACTAAAACTAGTAACAAGTATCATACAGTCCTACTCCCCGTGGTGTTGTGCCAAGAACATGCTGCGTTTCCCGCTGAATGGCTATACTTAGCCTTTGAGCGAGAAAAGAACCCTCTTATCACCAGCAGCAACGACCAGCCGCGGATGAGTTCCTTTAGGACCTTCACGCACGTGGACCCCACGGACTAATAGTCTCTACAACAAATCGCACAAATATGTAGTCATCTCTGACACTCATATGCGCCACTTACTCAGTTCAGCTGCCTCTGATGCTCTAAACGAGTACCCACAAGATGAGAGGCCGCCAAAAGTCTACCAGTAGCATCCCACACTAGGGCTTTACTCTCCAAGGGATCAATGTCATACCGTTTGGTCTCTTGCCATCGTCTCTAAATATTCCTGGGCTCTAAAACCGAGGGACATTTATGAGACAAGTCCTTCGGATGACATCGTTCAAAAGCCGTGAAACCTACCAGCACTTTTCTTGTGAGTCCGTGGGCCCAAACTTGTCGACGCACCACAAAGGGCACTGATGGCGACAAATCGCCGCTCTAGTCGGAATCCTACGGCGATGCGCAAGCTTCCCCATAAAGTAATGTGCCGGATGCTTGATGGTAAAGCGTGTAACCATGACTAGATTCCTTAGTCGAAACAGCTGAGAGGCGTGCCTGATCTTGGTCACTATGGAATATGAAACAAATCTTTCTGCACGCTCTGTATCGCGGAATATCCACTGTTTTGTTGGTTAACTTCAGTGGAACATATTCGCCAGGATAGAGCGTTCGCCATGTCAAAATATTTCACATTAATTGCTATTTGGTTCAAGACCAATATTAAAATTTCTAAATATATGTAAGATCACTGAGGACGTCATCTGTTCTACCTCCAAGTTTACCGTCGTCCAGGTACGAACATTCAGCTTGGATTCAAATTTCAAATAATGGGTTGAATTCCCAAACTGATAAGTGCTGGACCTAGTGGGTCACTGCTGAACACCGACAGCAGAATCGATAATATGGTTTTCGTAAAACAAGTTAGTATTTTGACTGTTACATTACCAAACGTAATGATAAATTTAGGGGGTATTGTTAGCCACTTCTTTCGAGGGTTACCTATCGATAGTGTTTAATGCATTCGCCAAGTCAACCTTCACAAACATCTGCATCAGAGTTTGTTTAAAATGAATGTACCGCCGCCTCACAGCCGTCTAGTGCCAAAACCCTAGTTGAGTAAGCTGAAATTTTGTCTTAAGGTTAGAGATTATGTGTCTGCCTAATTTTGAAGTTAAGCGTCGAAATATGGAATCAACGGCAATAGGACGGATACCGTTATCCTTTTTTGAAGCACATAATCTTGCCCCATATAAGAATGGGAAATGGATTTACATTACCAGAAAGGATAAAGTTACATAATTTTGTAATGTCTTAAGAAGTACTCCGCCGGCGTCACCGGCAGAAGCGCTTACAAGATCTTTAAGATGTTGAGATGTAATCCGTCAATGCCGCCAGCAGAGCCATTCGAAAATTACATACGAAATTTGTAAGGTTGCTTAAGAAGTCTTGGGAGGCAGCGGTAAACTTTGAGAGATTGACCGAAGGATGCTTCTGACGAAGGTCTTCA
Source organism: Parnassius orleans (assembly GCA_029286625.1). Lineage (NCBI taxonomy): Eukaryota > Metazoa > Arthropoda > Insecta > Lepidoptera > Papilionidae > Parnassius > Parnassius orleans. The sequence continues at coordinate 168,245 of JAGSMP010000892.1, forward strand.
AGAGTTCCACATTACGAGTAGACAGTATGTCGTCTGAGAATAAAATACGGGATGCATTTTTGGTCGCCATCCATTACTTTTCAACTCAACAATTTTTTAAATCAAATTTAGGACGAGGTCGCGATAAATATGTATTAATTGGGTAATCTAAATTTTGAAAAGATGTCTCTTAGTTGAGACGTAATGGATTTATTTAATGTTTAATCAAAATGAAAATGGGAATACGACAAAAGTAAATAATTTTTGCAACTCTTTCACTATTAGTGAAACAATTTTGAATAGTGCATGACAATGCTTTGCAAGCTGCATCCTCGCACCCTCTAGGATTCTTTTAACCACTGGTACATAACGATGATAATTGTAATTTGCTCGAAAAAGGAAAAATTTGTGTCATTAGAGGAATTACTAATAGAGTTATGAATTTCTACGGTAGGCTGTGAAGCCGAAATTATGCAAAAATAATGTTTAAAATCTAATTGGTTAAAATCTTAAGACGAAAATATATAACCGGTGCGTGTTGCCAGTGATGACTTACGGCTAAAACGTGGTCCTTCACTGCTTACTGTATGAGCAAGCTCAAAGTCACCCGGCGTGCGATGGAAAGGGCTATGCTCGGAATTTAATTGCGAAATAAAATCCGTAACGAAGATACCGCAGAAGAACAAGAGTAACTGACATAGCCCAGCAGATTAGTAAACTGAAGTGGCAATGAGGCGGCCATATAGCTCGAAGAACCGACAACTGATGAGGTTCTTGAGTTACAGCCAGTTTTGCAGCCAGGCAAGCGCAGTTTTGGACGACCTGATGAAATACGTAGACAGTCGACTAATGCGGGTTGTTTTTTACTCTTTCTATTTGCTTTCTCTTAGGACTAAGATTTAGGGATGCAATATTCTCCATATACCAACTATAAGCGCCAAATTAACCTACACGCGCTAATACTGACTAACAAACGAGACCCTGATGGTGAAAAATATATCGAAATGAAAAGTAAAGTCAGTTAGGTCTTTCAGCTGGGCACAAGTCTCCCCTCATTTCAGAGAGGGTTTTAGAGCTAGATAATGGCCGCCACGCTACGCCAATGCTTGTTGAGGGACTTCAAATTTCTTTGAAATGTTATTTTTATGAGATGCAAATTCAACAGACTGATTAAGGGGAGCATGACTGCCTTGGTAGTCTAGTGGTCGTAAGCGCGACTGCTGATCGTGTGGTCCCAAATGCAAATCCCAGATCCAGTCAAAATCAGTTATTGGGTTTTTCTTTCAAGAAATTCTAAATAGCAGCCCAGAGCCCGCCTCGTGCCTTGGAGAGAACGTAATGTCATGTACGTAAAGTCCTTTGCCTGATCTCTCCCGGTCGTGTCGGATTGCCGTCCTATCTATGACGTCCTATATAAGACTATGAGAGTAACAGAATAGAAAGTGCACCTGTGTTTGTGCACACTCTCGTGCAATAAAATTCTGTCCTTCGCAGATGTCATGGTGGCCAGTTTCAACGGATACTAGCCACTGTTGAAACTAGCCACCGTAAGCGAAATTTAGACATTATGATAGGGAGGAACACTTACCAATATGTCTTAAAAGGTATTTGGCTCTGCACTCATTAATCGTCATTAGGCAAATCTTTATTTGAGACTTTAATAAACTCATCTTCAAGTAAACGAAGACTATAGGAACTTGAAAATATTTTAAACATTCTCAGTTTTTAATTAAACTTGATAAGAAGGAAACATTTTTAAAATTTCCTTTCTGTTTACTTTTGGTTTGGTTCTTATAGCGAATTATTTTACAAACAATTACAAATATTTAAATAATGAGAAAATAACCAAAGAAAGTAATGATCTATACATAAAGCCATTTAATTGAATTGTATGTACTAAATGTAGTAATTGCTCTTAAAATAATTTTTTACTTACAAAAAACCACTTACAGAAATTTTTATATAGGTGATTACCTAGAGGATGACACTTACCCAAACGGGGAGTCTGTATGGGTAGATGCCGTCCCTTCTTATATATTACTACCGCTAACCCGCAGTTTACTCACCACATATTTTGGTCTGAAGGGTAGAGAGAGCCAGCATATAGACAACACCTTCTTTGTATTTACTTTTATACTTATTCTTAATAAAAAGAGTCATCGAAAATTTAACCAACAAAAATCATATTTGCACTTAGAATTAAATATATATATATATATATATATATATATATATAGCCCTCTAGCGGCGACGTAAGAGAATCCACTAACCCCTATTATTTCGTGGGTGTCGTAAGAGGCGACAGTGGGAAATTAAACAGAAGTTGGGCAGTAGTATCTTCCTGATAACATCTCAAAATAATAAAAACTGTGGTTGCCAACACGCCTGCCAAGCGTCGCAACTATGTCAAATATTCAAATATATGAGGCAATCTGGCTTTGATATTTTGTAATGAATGAATAATAAATAAAATGCTTATTGTTTAAAATTCTGCAACCAAATCCATGTTGGGCTTTCAACTCGGAAGTGAGTTGAGTAGTACTAACAGAAAATAACAATTTATTTTGTGTAGTACTAACACAATGCACTACATTAATAAATTTTCAATTTTATGTTACTTCAGATAAATAAATTTTTTTGTTATATCCGTTGTTGAAAAGAGAATTGTAAGTGATCCCACGGGAAATAATAGTTTACTTCTGTGCATTTTGGAAGTGTTATCATCGTGTAGCGGCGGTGTTAGAATTACTACTACCACATATCGTCCTGTGGGTGTTGTAGTAAGAGGCGACATAGGAAAACTGAAACAGAATATAGGCAACATCATCTTCTGTGTTATATGAAACAATTGTGTCTATTATTTTTTTATAAACTAAAGTATTGTTTTGTATATTGATTTTATAATAAAATTTTAATATAAAATTAAAATTTGATTTTTAGAATCTGGCGTTTGACAAACATTTGTTTAAGTTAACGTTGCCTGAAACCCTTAATTTACCTTTTACTAAATGCTTAAAAAAGGCAAATACGTTACTAACTAGTGACAAAATATTTTTTTAATTCAGGAATATTATCAGAAATTAAAAATAAACGGCAATTATCTGCAATGAATCTACATAATTTGTAATATTCATGTTTTAATTTTATGTACTTTCCTTTTTCTAATTAAATAATATTTTAAATTGAATTATTTAAAAAATATTTGCGTGACAAATAATAACCAAATGTGTGACATACCAATATTGTTAACATCTTTGTATAACCACGTTTCAAGCAAATAAATAATTTAAAATTTTATTCCATTTCAATTTAAAGTATACCAGATATGATAAGAAATTTCTCACGAAAAAAAAAATAGATGAACATTTTATGAATTCTTTCAGCTAAAAACTAACTACTGTATCTTTTCCCTTGCTCTCACAGGGCACACGGCGTGCTCCCAATAGTTGTTTCCTGTGATCTCACGCAGAACGTTGTTAGTGTACTGTTTTCCGTGTTACTTTTATACTCTATGTTACCCGCAAAATTATTAGAAATGGATTTAGATTTTGGATTTAAGAGCGGACATAAAAACAGCCCAACATAAATTTCAGCCCAAAATATTACTGTCCTTTGAGCTCCGTGAATGTTAAATGTTAGTCAAAAGTTTTAGGAAAGAGTCGACCGTCCTGGCTTAATGGGTATAGATGGCACATTACGTCAAAATATTTTAATGTCTTACATATACAGGTTTACTCTAGATATTTTCATTTGCCGGTGAGCACGTTATAAATTAAAACTAGGAAGTGTCAAACTAACTCATTAAAGTCGGCGATGGTGAGGGTCTTCTATGTTCGATCTAAGTGTCCATAGGATGCAGTAGCCACTTACTATCAGGTGGATGGTTATCTCGTTTGTCATCTCAGTATTGTTAAACGAAATTAAGTTCAATTCATAAACTTCGCCGTGGAGTGGCGGCGTAAGAGAATCCAATACCCCATATCATCCCGTGGGTGTCGTAAGAGACTAATATTAATCTTTAAAAAAAACTGCCAAGCGTGGCAACATGGCAAATGTAAGTTAATCTATGGGGAGGCCTATGTTTAGCAGTGGGCTTTGATAGGCTTTATTGAAGATGATGATGATAATAATAAAGATGATGATGAATTTCATTGATTTCGGTTAGTAATAGGAATATTGTATGGTGAACGCGTTTACCTTTTCTTACTAAATCACTATTTTTTGTAAAACTCAGTTGATTTTAACTCCAAATTCAAAGTGACGATATAACGTGTACACTAAAACATACTATATTATTACTACTAAAACATACTACTCGTATATTCACGTACACATTATATAATACTCTTATGTTGTAATTCATGCTAACCAAGTAATATTCCAGCGCAATTTATAAGTTGCAGAACATGGATTACGCCGAGTAATTTAGACACGAAGTAGAGCTCGGAGCTGTCCATAGCACCTGCCTAAACTAATCTCCCTGTGTGTAAGTATGCAAAGCTTAAATTATAGTGTCAACGATTATAAATTTTGGGTAAAAGAGTCTTACTATTACTTGTATATATTAAAAACAGTATTAGAAAACAAGAAAATATTTATTTTTGGGTTAACATTTCAACACGTCGTCTTCCCCGTTTCGTTTCGTGGATATGGTAAGAAGCCATTGTGGCCAAAAAATACTAAGAATACCTACTGTCTGGATCTAATAAAAACTATCTGGCAGTATAGTATGGAAAAGGCCAATGTCCAGCAATGGAATTTGACCTAAGGACTAAGAATATTTCTGCCGCCAACTAGCAGTAGTACATGCTACGTCCCGGTCTATAGCGTACGGGCTGTGAGGTATTTCATCTTAGTCCTAAGCGGTGACAAGGCATCTATAGCCTTTTTTGTTTGAAGTTAACTGCAGGTGTCCATGAGCTGCAGCAGGTTAGGCAGGCAACGCTTTTTTATTTTAATACCTGGTATTAAAATAAAAATGCATCGCGAAACTTTGTAGATTATCTTAAAAAAATCTTAAGCTTAAATCATATAGTGTGCGTTATAATTTAATTTTGCAAGGTCTTTCGAATTAAATTACGAAATCATGTATAGTAAAAGCAATTTTTCCACTTTGTTTTTAAACTGGTTAAAAGAAAAGAGGAGGTTATATATTCGACGCGTATGTTTTTTATGTATGGTCGCCAAATTCACTGAAACATCTGACCCTATATTAAAAATTCTATAAAATTTGGCAATAGGCTATTACACCCATTTTCAAAAAGTGTTTTAAATGAATCCTAGAGTGATAATGAACCACTATAATTTTTATATAATTTTTTTTAAACCGAATGGTGCCATAAAAATTACTTTTAATCTATCGTTTTAAATCTTCGCGTGAAAACGATAGCCGCCATGCTGTTCGACTCGTGACGTTACTGTCCTAGAATTTTGCCTATTTTGCAAAGGAATAAGATACTTTTGGGTGTAATATGTATAATGAGTTATCATCTATATCATTGTTGTGTTGTACCTGAATGCAAAAATACGAGCATATGAACGCCGGGGAAGTCATGGATTCAAGTGCCAACTGATTTAAATATGAGAAATACTTGGTTAAAACTGGCAAGAAGAGACACGAAGACGTTGTCTACAAAATCTAAACTATACTTCTGTGAAGATCAAGTTGATGTAAGTATGACTTATATTTAACTATCGTTTATACAAAACAAAACATCATGACATGATAGGTGCATGACCTATTGCAAGTCAAATTTTGTAATAGATTAGGTTAATCGCTCGTCTGTCCCGCCTTTTGTGGGCCATTTTGATAGCCCTTGCAAGTGCATTGCAGTGTTGTACTTAATTCGTGTTTTGTTCTATTATATGGGAATAATAACATGGTTTGTACAAAAAAATATAACAAAAAGTTTTTCTCACCTAAGCTTATATTATAATATCTATAACATTAGTGCTAAAAGCGAAGTAATAAACTCGCTTTGATTTCAAATGTCATAAAGATTATTGCATGTTTTAGCCGGAAAATGACATGGAAAATTACACACAATATAAGATTATGGGTTCTGTTAAACGAATTCTAATTAATAGAATAAATATTAGTACTTTCTGCTTTTACAAATCCGTCTTCCATGATGCCTTTTCAATAAAATTCGGAATAAAACTCAACAATCGTAATGATAACTTGAAAAATTTCGAAATAACACAGCACATTCGCTAGTTCTCTTCACCAGTGACGTCACGACGGTATCTATTATGGCGGACAGCGTTTTGCAGATTTGAGGCACATATAAAAAAATATTCTAAAATTGAAATATAAAATTTATAATGCATTTTTATAAATATAAATCAATATTTCTCGTTTACTTTTTAGAAATCTATCATAAATATATATTTTTGGTTTTTCTTACATGGTGTAACTCAAACAAAGAAGCTTATTTGACAACAACTCGAATTACTAAGCTATACTTATTCCTACATTACTTTACATTAATATTTATTCTTGTATATTTTTTATACAAACAGCAATGACGAACAAGTACAAAGTGAGCAGGTGATGAACACTGTGAGCTGTCACCTACAAGAACATAATATAATGTATATCTGTGAAGGAGAATCATAATGAGGCACTACCTAGTGTATATGTTATGGGTCAAGTGATAAATTAGGGACTACTAATAATGTCCGAGCAACATGAATAATGACAAATCAATTCGGGCTTTGTAATTAATACTGATTTAAACTTTATTATTTATCACATTGTCTGGTCGGTCAATATGAATATTACTACGTAACTGTTGGGTAATTTGACTTAACCTTTTTTTTTCTTTTTTTTTTCGTGGGGAAATCCTCATGGATACCTTCCGCTGCGGGGGCGACGAAAAGGTTATGCCGGACTCCTACCGGCTAAAACCCCACGGTGGTCACCATCAGCGTATACGAGGGGTCCCGGGATCTCCGTTCGGAACGCAACCGGGGCCCCTCCATCGCTTTGCTACACTAATAGCACGTCCCGGGGGCAGTACATGCTACCCCCAGCACCCTCGCAGTGCTACCACGATGTCTCGAGACCACTTCCGAGTCATCGTCCTCCTCGGGGGTTACATAACTACGAGGCGCCCGCCCCGAGCGTCTGCAACCCCGGAGGCCCCGTTTCTGGTAGGGAAACACCGTTTTCTGGAGGAGGGCCGTGACGAACGCCTTGGTGACGTCGTCTCCGCGCGGGATCCGCCCTCTCCCGATCCCGCTCAGAAGCCTCCTTCTGAATCATAACCGATTCACAGAAGGTGGCTACGGCCCTCCACGCCGAATCCCCGCTCAGCATCGCCGACACGACTGCTGGCAGGGAGAGGTTCTGTCCGATGCGGTTCACCAGGATCGTCCGCTCCCGTTCCCACGCTGGGCATACTGCGAGCGTGTGGGAAGCGGAGTCCTGGCCCCGTCCATCACAGTGGAAGCAGTTCGCCGTCGCCTCGCGTCCGATCTTACACAGATAATCACCGAAGCACCCATGCCCGGTAATCATCTGTGTAAGTCTGTAAGTGAGTCTTCCTGCTCGTCGCTGCATCCAGGCTTCGAAGACCGGCAGGATTGCTCTAATGACGCGCCTGCGTTCATAGCGCTCCTCGAGTCGAGAGCGCCATGACGCCAGGGCGTTTTGTCGTTCCTGCCGTTTAATTGATTCGAGCGCCTCTTCTGGCTCACTTCCACCGCTCTGGTGGAGGGCACGGATTCGGGCGTACACCCTCGCGTCCATTTCCGCCAGTATATCTAGTGGTGGAAAGCGAGCCAGGATTGTCGCCGCCTCAAAGGATATAGTGCGGTATCCTCGTACGATCCGTATGGCCATCCTCCGCTGAACACTGTAGATTTTAGTTCTACAGCGTCGGATGGCCAGCCTTTTTGCCCATACAGGCGCTCCATACAGAGCTACGGATCGAATAACTCCCGCATAGAGGCGACGTACTTCCTCCGTCGGTCCCCCTAGATTGGGCAGCAGTCTATGCATAGCACCCGCTACCCTTTCGATCCGGGGACTAGGCGCTCGAAATGTTCTTCGAAGCCCCAGCGACTGTCAGGTGGAGCCTAGGTACTTCATGTACCTCCCACTCTGACTTCAGACCCACCCACGCGGACATACGAGTCGGGTGGTTCCCTGCCCCTTGGTAATTTGTGGAACCATAGGGCCTCGGTCTTGTGAGGCGCTATTTCTAATCCCAACTCGTGGATTTTGGCGACGACGACTTCCGCCCCGAGTTCGGCGAGCTCCTTGGCCCTCTCGAAAGTGATCCCGCTGGCAATCACCAATGTGTCGTCAGCATAGCAGACGATATTTACGCCAGCGGGAAGATCGATTCGCAGAACCGCATCATAGGCGAGGTTCCACAGTAGCGGCCCCAGCACCGAGCCCTGTAGAACCCCACGTTTGATCTCCCTCCGGATCTTCCTGCCATCTTGCCCCATGTACAGGATGTACCTGTCACGCAAGTAGTCCCCGATAGTACCTTGCAGGTAAGGGGGCACCTGATGATGTGCCAGTGCCTTCCTGATTGCATCCCAGGGTAGGGAGTTAAAGGCGTTGACGATATCAAGACTTATCGCCAACGCCACTCCACCCTGGGATACTGCTTGTACCGACAGGGAGCGGACGCGCATAATCGCATCTAAAGTGGAACGCTCCCGTCGGAACCCAAACTGGCTATCGGCCAAATCGGGACCGACGCGCGACAGATGCCCATTGAGCCGACTGGCAACTATCCTCTCGAATAATTTGCCAATATCGTCCAACAGGCATATGGGGCGGTACGCAGAGGGAGAATCAGCGGCCCTGCCCTCTTTCTTCAAGAGGACCAGCCTTGCTTCTTTCCAGGCTGTGGGGAACGTGGCACAGCGCAGACAGCTGGTAAACAGCTGCCTGAGCCTGTCCCCCAAGGCAGCCAGACTCAGCACTAAGGCCCGGCCCGGTATTCCATCGGGCCCCGGTGCTGTGTTCCGGGCTTTTAAGCGGCTAACGGCTCGGTCCATCTCTTCGACGGTCACCCCCATCTCATCCTGCCACTCCCATGACGACGGTAGGTGACCTGAGGGACTAGATCGGTCCTCCGGGAAGAGCGTGCTGATCACCCTTCCCAGAAGATCCGGATCAAGAGTCTCCGTCAAGGGGGGCGACCAAGGCCGGAGCTTGCCCAGTACCATCCTGTATGGACGCCCCAGGGATCTTCGTTGAGTCCTCAGAAGCTCTTTCAGGACCGAGACCTGGCGTTGGCTATTGCAATTTGTAGCGCCTTTGTAGCCGCTCGGTATGCACTGTAGAGTCTGGCTACCTCCTCAGGCGGAGCTCGCCGTCTTCTCCTTCGAGATCTGGTGTACTGGCGCCGACTCCGCAAGCAGAGCGCACGGAGCCGTGCGATTTCTGCCGACCACCAGTACACTGCTCTGCGCTTGGGGCGACTGGTTTTGGGCATTGAAAGGTCGCAAATTTGCGCCATCGTACCCCGAAACCAGTTCGCTTCCACTTCAGGATCGGACTGAACCTCTTCGACGTCATCTGGCCAGGACGCGACGATGGCGGCGGCTTCGAGCTTATCTCGGTCGAGCCGCTTAAGACACCAACGCCGCGGTGGGCAACTCCCTCGGCGACTGGGGTTAGTGTTGGGCTGGCGAAGTGCGACATCGAACACGATGTGGCGGTGGTCGGACAGTGTGACCACCTCCTCCGCCACTCGCCAGCCCGACAGCATTTGCATTGCAGGAGGAGTTGCCCACGTAAGATCTACGATGGACTCCCCCTGCCACCGCACACATGTGCTTACGGACCCCTGATTCATTAACTGGAGGTCCAGCCCAGCCGCCCATTCTATCACTGTCTCTCCCTTCGGATCGTCTCTGGAGTTGCCCCAAGCCCTGGTGTGGGCGCTAAAATCTCCTAGAACGATCAACGGACGAGGTTGACATTCGCGAACACAGTTCGCCACCTCGTCTAGGTACGCCTCGTAGTCGGCAAGGGACCTGTGGGAGAGACATAGCAGCCCACCACCATGGCCAGGGGCCCCATTGCACTGCAACGAAGCCCTGCCCCCTTCTCAATAGGGCGCAGGGTGGGGCCTCCTCTGCTACAGAGCCCAATTCATCACCGAACCAGCGAGGATGGTCAGGGACGGAATAGGGCTCCGCTACTACTGCAAGGGCAACCCGCCACTCCACAATGGTCGGCAGTGGTTCAGGTTGCCCTGGAGGACTTTAAGGGGTGTGAAATTTATTTTATTTTATTTTTCGACCACCTCCATTGCCGAGTTTGGACTCGGTGCAGGGACTGATGTCACTGCGTCCGGCTTGTTGATGGATGCAGACGGAGTCTGCTCGTTCTTCCTTCCCTTGCTTTTTTTAGGAGGTGGGACGCACTTTTTACCCAGTCTGTGGCTGGCAGGCCGCCGAGATCTGAGCACAGAGGACACTGGGTTTCGACGCAGTGCATTGTTTGGCTCCGTGCCCAGGCTCACCACAAGCGTAACAGCGTGCACCTCTATTTACTTCATTGGGGCACTTGCTAGCAGTGCCCTCTTTCAAGGCATCGAAAACAATGCATGGGCCTGGGCTCTAGTACCTCCACTCGGGCTGACCCCCAACCTACCCGTACTCTCCCAACGGCTGCAATCTTGCGGATCGCCACGACGGTACATCGTACCCAGCACGTCCCCATGCTAGTGGGTGTTCGTCAGACTTCCCCGACTTTTATGTTGTCTACTGAACAACCCCCTACTTCAGCCATCGCCACTGCAATCTCTTCAGCGCTGACGGCATCGTCGAGGTCCCTCAGCCGAACGTCGCTTGTTTTGATTGGGCGACTAATTCGCACGTTCAGGTCCGAGAGAACCTCTCGCATCTTTGCCGCCAGCTTGTCCGCCTTCTCTCCACAGTCCGGACCCGTTATCTCCAGCAGGAGTCCTCCAGTAACTGCGCGCTTAAGGCGAACAGTTTCTATGCCAAAGTCTGCCAAATGGATTTCGGCTTTGGCTTCCTCCATTACTTTAGCATAAGTAACGGAGGAGTTTTCCAACACCGTGACTGTTACTGCCGCAGAAGTCGGGGCACGCAAAGTCCTTTTCTTGTTGCTCCTCTCTTTTATTGTGCTCAAAGTTGACGCCGTCGCGTTGGACCGCTTTTGGGTGGCTTTTGCTTTTTTCGGCTTTTTAGTTACTTCCACCCACGAGCCGACATTCGGTGCTGAATTATTCAACACCGGTGCAGCTACTGGGGGGAGAGCGGCCAGCGGTGGAAAGGCGGGCTTCTTTTTTTTCCTCTTCACTCTTTGTCTCTTAGCCTTCTGCGGCTGCAGTGGTGCCTGTGCTTCCAACGGTTGGGGTGGCAGTGCTGACAATTGCGGCGACGGTGTCTGCGGTTTTTTCGCCCCTGCCAGTGGAGGCCGGATAACCCTATCTGAAAATATCTTGGCCTCAAAGATTGCCAGCTTTCTCTCAATTAGGGATCCGATGCGGTCCTCCTCTCCATGCCAGGTTTTTTGATGCACTCGCACAGGTCGATTAGACATGCTTGCTGTTTGGGGTGGATCAGCCTTTTGCGTCGCTTGCTTACGGAGGAGATTAATCTCTTTCGTTAAGTTTTCGGTTCTTTTGGCAAGGCTGGCGAGCTGTGATCGCAGTTCCGTATTTTCCCTCTCTAGTCTTTTGATATTCTCGCTGGTAGCGGTCCTTCGCGCAAGTACTTCAGTTGCCGCCTTTATATTAAGTACGGCTAACCTTATGCCCCTCACAAAATTGCCCTTTAGGTTGCGGGAGCGATCCGCTACCTTTTCAACGGCCTGAAGGTTGAGGTCGATTTGTTGACCGAGCTCCCCGTCACTATGAGTCGCCATTTCGCGGGCCAACTCCTCTAGGTTGGGCAGATTTTTTTTAGCCCTGGTGTTTGTGGGCGCTACGGAGGGGTCGAAAAGGTCTTCCTCCGTTTCTATCCCTGTAGCGGCCTCTACTTCAGAGGCTGTGGCCGACACTGCCGCAAATTTGGCGGCCACAACCACAGCGCTTGGGGGCTTGGCCCTTCTCTTTCTTCCCCTTTCCGGTGGGGCCGATGTAAGTGAAGCGAGCGAGCCATCGGACCCACCTCCATCGCTTTCAATAGCCTAATTTACTTGCATATTAGGGCGTTTAGAACGCCCACGTTTGTCTTGTGTCGTCCTCCCCGACACGGCTCCAGTCTTCTTACTTTGCCCCGTGGATGTTGTGGGGCCCGCGGTTGATACTTGTGCATCCCCGCGATGCAGTGGATTGCCCCCCCCCAGATACGATGGGGCTGCCACAGCGCCTACGAAGGCTGCTGGGGGTGGACTCCCCGCTTACCAATGGATCGGCGGGACCACCCTGGGGAATCGATTTTTTGTCGCACTGCATATTTTGGTTCCTTTTTTACAGGGTGTGGTCCCTGAACCCCTCCCCCCCAAGGCTTGGGACTTGGCTCCCCCCCAGCCATTCATCCCCTCGGCACCTTATACCTTAGGATTGGGGTTATTTTTGAAGAGGTTTTCTTCCTCGCAGCCCTGCGGGGGCCACCGGGCCCGGGTTACGGGCTTACGGGTTGTCCGGCATTAGTGCGCTTGGCACATCGCCGCACAGAGATCACCCGGTATCGGTGCGCCTGGCATTACCGCGCGGGTCACCTGACATTGGTGCGCTTGGCACATCGCCGCGTGTGTTGCATCCCCTGTCCGCTCTAATCAAAGAGCGATACCGGGAGCAACGACAAGCCTGTGAAGGCCCATCTCTTAGGGCATTAAGCCCCGGGCGTTTCTAGTCCTAATGAAACCTCGGGTACGCCAAACCCCGGCCAGTTTTGGTCCGCGGCGGTTTCCCGCTACCACCCATATCTGGGTGGCGTTCCCCTATCCGCCACCTGGGGACGCGCCCGATGGGAGGACTGGCAACTCCACACGGGAATTTGACATAACCTAACCAAACTAGACCTAACCATGTTAATCAGTTTTAAGACAATAAGTTAAAATGTTAAAGTTGTTTAAAAAATTGCTAATACTATGATAATAATATAATTAAAATAATATTATTCATACGATAATCGTATAAATAAAAAATACTTATTCAATTATCGTATGAATAGACACTTCCAACTTTTTATTACTCTACCCAATAAGTAACGGGCTTTATTCATATAGCCCGGTCAATTTAATTATTTCAATACTTTTTGTCACATTGCCTATATATTGGGCAATGTGACAAAAACCTATATATTGGGCATTATTCATATTGCTCGGGCATTATGAGTAATGCCCAATTAATCACTTGGTCTATAACATATTAGTAGTAATACGATATGTCAGGAAAAATTGTTTTCATATTTTGTACTTATGAAGTTGAAATAAAGTGTCATTGATTGTACCCTCTGTAATTTGCTTTTTGTGCAAATAGAATTAAACATTCGTATTGTTAAAAGTGGATATGGATTAGATTCAGTTTTTTCTCATGATTTTCCTATTTCTTCTTCTTCTTCTTCTTTTAAATTACGGCCTCTCTTAATAGAATTCTGCCAGTGCAATGTCAGGCATGTGAGTGACAAGTAAATAATTATTATATTAAGAGTTCTCAATTTTACGAGTGGATTCACAATCTACAACATAGGACGTCACATTTTTAAATACCATCACCAACATTTATTAGTAATTTTACAGTTTAATATTATTAGTACGAATAAAATCATACAAAATATTTACAAAAGGAGTATACACTTGCGACAAAAAATATACCAATTGTGGGACCAATATGGAGAGTCTCTGACCGACTGATACAAGAAATGATGTGTTGATGTGTTTGGAGAGGAGAGGATGGTGTAAATAACAAGCAGCTTTGAACAAGAACCTATCTAAGAGATATTGTCTGCATATAAATAGTGGGGCTCAACAAATTCAACTTGAAGAGCGACAGTGGGGGTAAATTTCATGCCACCTGTTATTATACGTAGACATTTTGACTGGATTTTGTCCAATGTGTAGGCACACTTCCTGTATCTTGTACTATCTCTGTGTATTCATTAAATTTAGTTTTCAATCCAATTATTTATATCTTCTATGATTTCTAATTTTAGTATAATTATTGTATAAAGGCTTTTGTTTTGAACTGTACGCCCTTATGTACTAGCAGCCGTATTATATATTGTTTAGCTTATGTATACAATCGTCCGGCCGCTCACTCGGCAGCGCCCACGCTAGCAGTCGGTTCAGAGTTCCCACAGCGAATGCATGTCCGATTTTGTTAACCCTCTGCTATCGCGCTTATGTACTTACTTTTATAAATTTAAATAGTCAAAATATATTATAATTTAAATTTCCGCAATTTTCGTGTTGTAAACTTTGTCTAAAACTATAATTAATATTATTTTATTTTATTTAATATATCTGCGTGTGTTCTGTCAGTTTAATATAGTGATAATTAACGGAGACTTGAACTTTTATTTGACATCAGATAGGTGCACGACCATAAATGTATTAAGGGCCATTTTGCTACATGGCTCTAATAAAAAGCAACCATAGTCAAAATAACTTCTAATTGGAGCATTGTATAAAAGCTTTGGGGAGTAGGGTGGGAAACCCACCAAGCACCTGATAGAGATCGGATTACATTGAGGTTTTTTTCACATTTGGAAGCAATATATGTTAGATGAGGATTTCGTGTCATTTTGTTATCCAGAATAACTCCTAAAAATTTCACCTGATTTTCAGTGGGGTTAGGGTTTTTCAATATAGATGGACACTTCTGGTATATGTCTTCGCCTAAAGAAAACCACAGTACTGCATTTCAAAGGATATATTGATAAACCTTGCTCAAACAGCCAATTATTAAGAAAAATTACAGCTTGGGATAAACGGGAGGTAGCTTTGGCAGTAGAGGCATCAGTTGCAAATAAGACTAGGTCATCTGCATATTGCAGGAACATTACCTAGGTAATTCATAGATCTGTCTAGATCATGACTAAGTCTTGTGGTAGTCCTTTCCAGATAAATCTAGCTGGTAGAAATCTTCCTTCAGAACAAACTAATATGCGTCTATGTGAAAGTAGGTTTGATACGAAATTTGTTATTCTCTCAGGAATGTTCAGCTGATGAATTTTTTGCATGAGCAGTGGAAGAACAACATTATCATATATAAACATCAATGAAAACGCCTACCAGATAATTGTTATTGGAGAAGGCAAGTGTTATATCGGATACTATCTTAGTAAAGCTAAGGTAATCCATTGTGCTATAACCTTTTCTAAAACTAAATTGGCTCTTTGATATAATTCCTCTATTTTATAGAACCCACTCAAGTCGAGTCGAGTTTTTTACGAGATGTTCCATGATTTTAGATAAGGATGATGAAATAGCAATAGGGCGATAACAATGCTGAAGAAGAGTCTACCAGGTTTTAGAATGGGTATAATAATATGTGTTTTCCAGTCATCTGGAATAGAACCGGCACAAAGTTACTGATGCTTAAAAAGAACTGCTTCTTTAAATTAATATTTTGGAACCTAAGATACGATATTAATATAAAAAAGACATATGCTTATAATCGATAATAATACATTAACACAATATGAAACGTCAAAATGAAGCCATCTATAAGTTCCTCCAGAGATACACAGTGACACTGCTGGATGGCCTGGTCGCTTTTATGTAGACTTTTTAAGTGAAGTTAGATCGAAATATAAGCAGTTACGATATTGTTGAGAATATAACTGAAGTATGTATCACAAAAAGTTTAGTTCTGGGTATACTGGAAAGTCTGATTTTATTCCCACTTAAATTTTAGGAAAGAACCATGAGGGTTCTTTTGTGATTGTGAACCGCATTTGTGATTCTCTGTTATAACGAAAGAAAACCAAACCATTCTTAAAAATATTGGTCAATGATTATAGCCTCTCTAATGGTATTGTTAATTATAGGATTGCGCTTAACTTCAAAAGTAAGCTAGTGTAAGAGAAAACTGATACAGTACTTTAATGTGGAGCTCACTCACGCTTTATCTAGGGATAAGTAAGTAAGATCACGCATGTCAAGCTTTTCTTGTCGCGATACTGACATAATTTCTGAATGATAGTATAAAAAATTTTGTGATTAAATAATGATTTGTAAGAAGATGTTCTGTTAAGCATTAAGAAAGGTATGCTCTATGGTTTCGACACGTAGAAATAATGAATAAAAAAGAATGGCAATGCAAATTTATGCTGTAGAAGTAATTGGCAGAGTCGGCATGGGACGTCTTAGACGTAAGTTTACCGACCAATTAAAAAAATATTTTAAAATAAGAAATCTTGAGATCCTATTGTTGTTGATGTTTTCAGAGTCGGTTCAGAGCCTTAAACTACTGGTTTTAGGCTTCGCCGTACAATACTGTGTATTGGACGGCGTTTCATTCTTTATAATTAGATATGTTGTGTCAAACTTTTAAAACTTTGATAAAGCGGGGAATTCACTAGACGGACATGCCCACGGGCATGTCTGTAGAAATGCTTGCCGGACTTCGTTACTATAGGTCTGTGCAAAGTTTGATAGTGTAGGACCCTCACAGTCGGTCTGGCAGAATTGCCTGTTGAACATCCCCGCGATCTCATTTTGTCTGCGTGGACAGAGACATGCCCGAACGTGAATGTTAACTGCGGGCTGTCTGTTCACAGACACAAAAGCGACAACAACCAGTGCAGACGGCCTTTTATTATTATTTAACGAACTTTGGAGATTTTTTAATTTGCAATGAGTTTTAATGATAATAAAATATTCTGGAAAGATAATAAAATATTCTGAGAAGAGAGAGTCTATGAGTTGTAATAAAATTCAAACGACTCTATATCCATGCGCAAGTAATTGTACAGGTCTCCTGGTTCATCAATTTCTAATTCTTTAAGTAAATTGATATAAACTAACTTATTTCTATTTTTATACCATTATTTGCACCAAATTCTTTTCTTTTTCTTATCATCGGACAGTATTAATGCATCACCAGCTACTATTGCAATTTTTCGTCGTTTCGTTGTCATCTTAATGTGAACGCACAATTAATCACGTAGCCGGCCTAAAACAAACTGAAAAGTCTGTGTAGTGTATTGTGGCAACATTCATGTCCGGACAAACCTCGCCCGATTCACTAGACGGACATGCACGTGGGCATGTCCGTCTAGTGAATTCCCCACTTTAGTATGCTAATAAAACCTTAATTACAAATGTGATATTTGTAATTTTATTATTAGTTTGGTATAAACAATAATTTTATCATATCAGCAAATTTTACATTTTTGTCAATTTCTATTTAATAAATTCTTTTACAGACATACTCTTTATCATTCTGTAAGCAGTCCACTGCTGGACATTATTCAAAAAGAGAGCATTAAACGTAATCCTTACACTTAGCTTACAAATATATATTTTTTTTTTTTTCTTCCTTTTTTATCAGTAAAACATTACCCCACACTAGGATTTTCTCCTGTATGGAGGCAGTTTACAAACATAAATTACTGAGGACAAACATCCAGACCAGGACAATTAATGCAGACCATACAAATACTTGTTCCGTGCGGGATTCGAACCCGCACTAGCGCAGTAACTCATTGCTAAGCCACTGCGCCACGGAGCCGTCATTTAGTTTTCCGCCGTCATTTTGTCAACTAGTTAAGATTCGCGAATTACCTTGCCAACCTGTTAATATAGAAAATGAAATTACATGAGTATTTTCTCCAACCTTTATAACCCGTTAAAATAGGGCTGCAATAAGTTAAATTGTCGATGGCGGACAAAAAGTTTAAAACCCTTGTAGTTTTTTTTTTATAGGAGAGGGGGCAAACGAGCATGCAGCTCACCTGATGGTAAGTGGCTACCGCCGCCAATGAACAACTGCAACACCAGGGGAATTGCAGATGCGTTGCCAGCCTTTTCAAAAGGAGTTGGCTCTTTTCTTGAAGGTCCCTAAGTCGTATAGGTCCGGAAAAATCTCTGGTGGTAGTCGATTCCACAAAGAAGTTGTGCGAGGAAGAAAACTTCTTCTAAATCGCACAATGGTGGACTGCCAATCATCCAGATGGTATGAATGGTATCGCAAGTTTTGTGGCGATGTGCGATGGTGAAGTTCGTTAAAAAAATATAAATATAATATAATTTCACGTCAATCGTTCTTCATTCATTCTCTCGACATGGCCAAACCATCTCAGCATACCTTTCTCAATTTTTGTCACTACATCTTCTTTCAAATCACAACGTTTCCTTATCTCACTATTTCTTATCCTGTCACTCAATTTAACTCCTATCATTCTTAACTCTCATCTCAACTGCATTTATTCTGCTTTCAAGTTTCTTCTGCCATACCTTTCACTTCCGTACATGAGTGTCGGAACAACACCCCCTCATGCACAGCCAAACAGGCTTGTTGAACCAACCGACTGCTCATAAAGGGTGTAAAGCTCCATTCACCATGTTTCCTGCATTCACTCTTCTTTCGATATCACTCTCACACTTTCCATCTCTTGTAAACTTTGAACCCAGATATACAAACTCCTTCACCTGTTCAATTTGTTCATCTCCAATCACGATATTGCAGTCTGTCACTGCCTCATCTCTTTCAAACACCATCACTTTCATCTTCTTTACATTCATCTTCATTCCCTTTCTAACAAAAGCTCCACTCATAGCAGTTACCATCTCCTGTAACTCCTCGGCCGAAGACGCAAGTAGTACTTGGTCATCAGCATAGAGAAAACATTTGACGAGTAACTCATTCATTCTCAACCCACTTTCATTCTCTTTTAAATCTGTCAAGCAATTGTCCATGAACAGATTAAACAGCCACGGTGACGCTACACATCCCTGTCTAACACCTTTTTCGATATTAAACCATTCAGTGTATGCCCCGTTTATCCTTACACAAGCACTAGAATCCTATAAAGAGATTGCAGTGCTCATGGAATACTGCTCACCAGTTCACGGACAGTGCTGACCACAATTCATTCCTCATTACTCTATCATAGGCCTTTTCTAGATCCACGAATGCGCAATAGACCGTCTTGTTTTTAGCCAAACACTTTTCGGCTATGCACCGCAAGGAAAAGACCTGATCCATACATCCCATTCACTTTCTAAATCCCTTGTGCATCCCATACTTTTCGTCTGTTTCATTCACAACCCTTTCAATCAACACTTTCGCATACAATTTACCGACGACGCTGAGAAGGCTTATACCGCGGTAATTTATGCAGTCCTGCCGTGACCCTTTCCCTTATACAATGGCACGATTACTGCACCAGTCTCCCGGTACTTGCCCATTTCGCCAGCACAAATTGAAAAGGCGGTACAGCTGACTAGCCACTATGCCCTGTCAGCCCTCAGCATCTCGACGGTAATCCTGTCATACCCTGCAGCCTTACCTAATCTCATACTTTTCAACGCTTTCACTATTTCATCCATGCTATCTCACTTTCATCAACATTTATATTATTTCATGGAAGGTGCGGATGCTGTACTTCCTCTCTTTCAAACAAACTTTCAAAATATTCTTTCCATCTCTTTAACACATTCTTCTCCTTTATAATGCTCCCCATCTTGACTCCTGATTGTACTCAGCTCCGAGGTAAGTTTCTCCTCTGGCTGTTTTGATGGATTTCAGAAAACTTGATGTTTGACTGGAAATCTTCAGTGAGCCTCCTATCAAAATCATCCTTTCGTTCTTCTTTCTTTCTAGACACAACTTCTTTCCTGCTGATTTCAATCTTTTATACTTCGTTCTTGCTTCCTTTATCTCGTCATCCGTTGCCTTTTGAACTTTTGGTTAGCTTTTGTTTAACCAATCCAACTCACCTTTTCTTTTCTTGCACAACCCTTTGTACATCTTTATCCATCCACATTATAGTTCTTTCTTCCTTTCCTTCTTTTAGCTACCCCGCATACCTCAATAGCCATTCATTCCCCTTTCTTAAATGTCTCCCACAATCTTCAATCACCTATCTCTTCTATGCCTTAAAACTTTCTTTCAGTTCTCTACATACTCGCCTTTCTTTTCTTTTTCTTGTAGATTTTCCACTTTTACTCTGTCCAAAAACATGGCTCGGCCCCTCGGTGTCGCCACCGTTTAAAGAGGCCACAATTCGGGCTATAACCAGGAAGTGGTCTGTGTCGAGCCTACCCGCGGTATGCCAGTGTCTAGCACTTTCTTCCTCAGTCTTTCATCCACAATTACAAAATCAATCATACTTCTAGACTCACCCTCATCTCTTGTATACAAATGGATCTTTTTGTGGTCCAACATTGTGTTGTACAGATTCCATTCAAGCATAATTCAAGCAGGCTTCTCCCATTGTCATTCACTCTCTCGTCCCCAAACGTACCCAGAAGACATCTATCAACCATGTAAATATCGGCCACCACAATTTTTTACCTCTGATCCCGATGCATTAGTTATTTATGTGCGCTTCCATCAGATCTGTACCGCCCATGTGCTGATTTTAGACGCCGATCAAGTGAAGACGTAGGACTTTGACCATCTTTTTCTGAATTCTTGATTAGCGATCAGCCAATCTCGTAGGGTTTACTTTGTAGTCTGTGGAAGCTACCGTCACCACTGAGTTATCTATCCAGCGGACAACGACAATATCACTTTGGGTAGCATACTCGAAAGATCATTTTGTTCGCTTCTTCATTGTGTCTATTTTAGCACTGGGACAATCTTTAGGCAATCAGTTTTGTCATAGTGTTCCAGTGCTACCGTATCCAATAGCTTTTAAATGTACCAGAAGCGGTATCCCAGTAAATAAATTGTTGACAAAAACATGCATGAGTGTCGTGGAACACTCAGTTGAAACGAATTTCCTTTCGTAGTATAAATTATTGATAAACATATTATATTATTGATTAACAAATACAAATAAATTAATTATTAGCGTCTATTAAAATGAAGCGTCATTTTAAATAAAATAATATTTCTTTCATAGCAAGATAAGAAAAAGTGCGAGGGAGATGGATATTATTCCATCTCGCTTCCGTCAGAAGGGGTCGTGATGGAAAAATCTTACACTTTTTGTCGCCTAGCCCCCATCCGCCAAATCTATACCGTCCGATAAAGAACTTCGTTCCAATAAAGTTGCAGTTTCTGATTTTTCAACCCACCTGGTAGTTCGCTAACCATATTCAGCATTGGAGCAGTTGCTTTGCCGAAATCTTTTTCGTTTTGAAGATTGGCACATGGAATACATCCCTGGTAAATCTCGAAATTACTACCATACCACCAACAAATAAAAATATATTGTTTACCACCATGCTTTCCAAAATATCTCATAGCATTGTATACTAGATGATTTCTCATATCATCAGCAGAATCTCAGTATGATTTTTCGATTGGCAGATTATTATAACCAGATACTATCAAAATTTAAAAGAAAGATTTTAGTTCATTGGATGCTATTTTAGGATTGGAATAGTTACAAAACAATGCGTTATTCATACTCTGCTGAGTAGAAAAAATGTACAAATCTTCATCAATTTTTTTTAAAGAAATCGGTACATGTATAATATTTGTAATCTTCCCTCAAAGCAGAAACAAATTGAGAGGACTCAAATTTAGGCAGGTCACACCTTTTGCATTTGTAACTTACTCTCGGCCTCCTAGACAGCGGTTCAGTTTGTAATTCTTCTTCCTTCGAGGAGTCGTCTGATAATTTTTGTACAGCCGTCGAATTATAAGCCAGCAGATCAGGAGCCTGAAGCTGCCGAACATTTAAATTTTCGAGCATACCACATTACCTTCATTAGCCGAGTCCTCGTCAGTACATTTCGCTACGTCTGGAGGTTCTACAAAAATGTCCCCAACATCAATATCTTCGTCCTTCTCTAAAATTGTCATCTTATACGTGGCTGAGATTTTAAATCTCAGCCACGTATAAGCTAAAACAAAAAGAGAAGGTTATGTAGAAAAAATGTACCTTGAAATGGATTAGCGTGATCATATTATAGTGACATGTAATGAAATTGCTTATATTTCCATAAATATTGAAGAATAAGTAAAAGTTATTAGCTGAGCATAAAATTAGAACACTTTTGTTGTTTAATTCATCAACAAACTGTAGCGAATTACAACAAAACTAAAATAAAATAATACTTACTTTTTTCGGCTCGCCATTTTGCTGGTGTGATAATCAACACTAGAAGTTTTTCACATTTCCCGCCATAAAAATAAAAACAAAAGAATCTTATGTTATATTATCGATTGCTAGTACGTTTGGATACACCAAAATAATTGTTCAAAATTAACAAGTATTTTTATTTAACCATTATTATGTTACCATTTGTTACACTAGTACATAATGGGTTAATAGCTACAACAACTCCCCAAGCCCAAGCTTAATGGGAAACAGATATTTCAATTTTATAGACAGAAACTTGAATTTTATTAATGATTGTAGCTCTCACAGAATATCAGCGTAAAATAGCAGTTTAATGCTGCTGTTTTTCGTATGGTGAGGGTTGAGAAACAGAGATCCTTTTTTTGAAACGAGGTATTCTATTTTAGTCCTCAGGGACGACAACGCATCTGCATTTCTTTGTGATCGTTAATTTAATTCTTTAAAAATATGTATGGATGTATAAATTTTCGGCGTCTTTAGGGTAGCCCAAGGGTCGCCTCAGCCGCAGCATTCACCGATTATAAATATATCGAACAGTACACGAGAACATGCAACATAGAGCTAGCTGGCTTTTATATAAACATGGTTTTGCTAAGTACAACCCTGCCCCACTACCTGTTATGTTTGTCGTGCATTTTGTTAATTGCAATACCATAATTTGGTTTGTGGAGAAGCTAAAAAGACTTTTGAATTTAAACAGAACTGAGCTGGGTGAATAATAAAGGCATTCGTTATAAAAAAAAAGTGTTCCGTCGATGTTGCGTGACACAAAGCCTCGTCCGGCGGTCACAATGTATTAAAGTGTATCGTGTGTGTGGTGCAGGGTCCACCTTCCAACTGTACCACAATAAGCTAGAAGAGACTCAATAAACAATTGAAATCTAAAAAAAAGTTGTATTTTTTTTAATATACCACGTTTTTTTATCATATTATTGAATTGTCAGCCAAATTTGAGCTATATTCAAAATTTCAAGTTTGCAGCTGATCGGGAAGTTAGCTTAAAATCAATTACTAAATTCCACCCGGAACGACAGACAAACAGACAGATCAACAAAAAAGTGACTTAATAAAAACATGATAATAATGCCGTTATTATTTTTATGTTCATGTTTTTACAAAAATAATCTGTTTTAATATCATCTGTTTATTGTCTCTATACGTGGTAGAGTCACGCTGCAGCTATATTATGGTTATAGCACGAATGGGTCGGCTCAACCGGAAAGGGCCACGCTCTCACAGAATATCACGTAAAATAGTAGCTTAATGCTGCAGTGTTTTGTATGGTAAGTGCAGGGAACCGGAGGTCTTTTTTACTGGAAACAAGGCATTCCATCTTTGTCCTCTTCTAGCTTCTTGTTTTGATTCTTAATAGAGGTTAGATGTAGGTGATTATGGGCCACAGCATTCACCTACCATCAAGTGAACTGTATGCTCGTTTGTCACCCTTATTCTTTAAAAAAAATAACACATTCATATTTCATCATTTATTATTTGATAGTTCGTTAATAGTCATATATCGCAAAACGTACGATATCTATAACTCTGGCATGTACTCTGTGATTTACGTCGCAGGACAGAGCTTTGATCATGTCATCTATTAGTGAATTGGTTACGGTATTGCTGCAAATACTGTTACAGTCTACAAAGGTACGATTAATCACTAACACAACTGACGATTAATTTGATCGTCTTTGACATTTCTACAGTCAAGATAAGGTGGTTGATGATACATAGCTAAAACATTACCTCCATATTTTGTATGTTTGGTGGTTTTTACAATATTTTATGAGAATATTTTATTGTGATAATAGCGACCCGCTCCGCTTCGCCTGCATAGTATCTGTAAATGTGGCGGTATTAAGATATGGGAAATTCAAAGATAATTTATTTTATCAATATTTTTTTTTAAATCTTCAAGTTTTTCGGATAAAATATAGCCTAGATCCTGGCATTGCTTATTGAACAACATGGTTCGCAAACTATAGTCGTCGCTCTTTAATTATTAAGCTTATAGCTTTCTAAATAACCCAAAAAATTGAAAAACCATTATTTTATATTTCTTTTTATTTTATTGATAAAACGTGTAATAAAAGTTTTGTCACATTAACTTTTAAAGTTTACATTAACTTTAAGTTTTAAAGTTAAATTAGACCACCCTTTAAATGCTGTTATTATGTTCTATTCGTATTGAAATAACTTATTTTATGACCAAATGACTTAATTTATGACAAAAATTTTAGAAAAAAGCTACCATTAAGGGAATTGTAAGTTCGTCACTTAATTTTTATAAAAGCAAGTGGTAAAATTAAAAATTTTGTACAACCGACTTCAATATAAATATAATTTATTGATGATTTTTTAAAAACCGCTCGACCGATTTCATTAAAATTACCTGGGAGGTATACCCTTTGAAACAAAAAAAGAATTTTTCCAAATCGGTTCAGGCGTCTTCGAGTAATCGGTGAACATACATAAAAAAAAGATACCGACGAATTGTAAACCTCTTCCTTCTTGAATTCGGTTGATAATTTTTTCCGCCATCAAGCAGTAGGTAGTGCAGCCTTTGCTTCGTTTCGTCTAATATAGTTTCGACTAAGATATTCAGTATTCTCAATGAATGTATGCTGTGTTCTTCTGGTCTTCTTTGATGGAAGCTGATTACAGGCTGCAGTAGCCACCATCAAGTGCACTGTTAGCTCACTTGTAAAATATTAATACAGCACTTAGAGACACGAGAATCTTTTACCGAAGTCACACTTATATATTTAATAATAAACACGTTGTAAAATTTAATTGGGCGATATACATAAGTACATTAATTACAAAGTTTCATGCCATTTAATCAATCATTATCATGTACTGTGTGTCAAACTTATTTGAGACACGTTATCAAATAATCATATTATATTTTATATTTATAATGATATAATACACATTTAAAGTGTTTAGAAAGCTTTTAACTTATAACTTGTTTTGCATGAATTTGTGGGATAAACAAACATTATACATAATTTTAAAATTAATTAGTTTAAAAAATAAAGTATATTTATATTTTTATTTATATTTATTTATAGCGTTAAAAAGTATTGTATAGTGTTAAAAGTCTTCTTAAATATGAATAATAATCTAAATTTTACAAATTATATTTCTGTTATATTATAATAAAATATTATATGACAATAATATAATGTATAATACGTGGAACTTTATTTAATTAATAGTTTATTAGTTTATGTATAAATTTATATTTACCATACTACATTCCACACTCTCGTTCACACTGGTAATAATTAGAAAATATAGGCTGTTTTGCATAAAATAATGTAAAAAAATTCAATCCAGGTTTTCGTAGCTAATTTTACACTAAGTTCTTTTTTCACAGCTTGCCCGAAAAGAAGATTATTCGCTACAGATTTTAGGACACAAGGGAGTTGTATTTAGTAACTGAGTTGCAATATTTTACTAAATTTGATAACTTTAAATCTGTTTTGTAATGAGTTATAACAGCTTTCAATTTACTTGTAAATTGAAAGCTACAAGTAAATTCAACAACAATTATTATAAAATATTTACAAGTGTTTTATAATTAATGATAAAAAAATTATTAGCATTTTTTATATTATTATTATGCAAACAATCCTTATTAGCTTTCAGCTTCAGTTTGTGACTACTATGTATACGTACACACGTAGTACTAACACCACATCGACTGAGGGATTTTTTCCTTGTCCCTAACAAGTGTAATTAACAGATGTTTTACAATTACTTTAGCTACATCATAGAATACTATAATACACAATAGAATGGCTGTCAACCTTATTTTGTACGAGAACTGGTGTCGCCGGGAGCACACATACAAGCGGTTACGTCATATTAACACTACTAGAAACCCAATTTGCCCATTGGTCATACAAATTTCAATAAATAAAAGTTACAAACGCATTTAATATTACATAAAATCGGACTATATTCCAAGGCAATAACAACGGATCTTTACAGACCGTCTCTTTCTGAAAAGAAAGAGAAGGAATGACTGTGTTGACAGACTGAGCGAATTTGCACATTTTAAACTTTTGATCGATGTTCACAAACCATCATTAAAAAAAAATCACTTAAATCTTAATACATATTTATTTGTAAATAGTGTGCAAACTAATTGCAAACACAATCGCAGTAAGTATTTTTTTTTCTTATTGTAAATAAAATGTTGTTAAACACGTTTAAGATGCATTATATATTATATAGTTTAAGATGCATTATATAATATATACATCTTAAACGTGTTTATGATGCATTATATAAATCTCCATCAAGTCCGGAGGTTAGGTCTCACCATAACTAACAAAACGAGCCCAAACTCGGCACACCTAGTTCTACTCGTCCAGGAATTCCAGCAGTTGTCACCGAAGTAAACCATCAAGTCTCTCCATCAAGCCTGGAGGTTATGTCTCATAATAACTAACAAAACGAGCCCAAACTCGGCACACCTAGTTCTACTCGTCCAGGAGTTTCCAGTAGTAGTCACCAAAGTACACCATCAGGTCTCTTCATCAAGCCCGGAGGTTAGGTCTCATGGTAACTAACAAAACGAGCCCAAACTCGGCACACCTAGTACTACTCGTCGAGGAGTTCCAGTAGCTGTCATCGAAGTATACCTTTAAGTCACATCACCAAGTCCGGAGCTAAAGTCTTATCATAACTAACATAACCAGCTCAAAGTCCACAGCCACCATCTCACTGCCTGTAGAGGGCTTCTAGTGCCTAGCAGTCTCTGGAGCAGCTATTCTTATTTCGTATCTAAGTATATTTTTGTAGGTATAAGAAATGAGAAAAAAAAATCAATCTTTCAAATTATCAAAATGTTTTTACTTAATTACGATTCCCGCACCCGCAGCTAACCGTGCGTACACTTGTGTGTGTGACCCGTGTCAATGTAATAGTTCGATTCTATACCTATCAATTTTGCAAACGCGTCCTTAAACTGTGAACTTGGGGAAAAAAGCTATGAAAGGAAATGTTAAGCCACTCAACAAATTTTGACGATATGTGGTATTCGGACACCTGGAAACATTAAAAAAACTAGACTACCTCATTGTCCTCAAAATTTACTATAGAAAATGCGGTACGACCGACTTCCACGCCGACGAAAGCTAGTAGTCACATAATTCTTTAAGTTAGTATTTCTTTATTATTGGTTGCCTTTAAAATGAGTTGACCTACGTTGTTTAACATCCATAACTAAAAAATATTATTGGTGTATTAAGAAGGCGCTACTTACTTTGTATAATAAATAAAATAGTATTAACAGAATAATAAAATTTATTAAAAATTTTATGTTAAAGTAAGATTTCGAAATTCAACCAGGCCGTAACAATTAAACACAAATCCATAATCATTAAACGATCTAGTTGATATTTGCAAACATTAGTGTTTGCCGAAAATTTTCATAGCGCGTTTTTTAAATTTTCCATAGTTTATTTTAAAAACTTTTTTTGAATAAAACTATTTTTACGGATTTTATCGCGTTTAATTTTACTATTTTGATTCCCGACGTTTCGGGTGCTTTACAGCACCCATGGTCAACGGGGGGGACTGAGGTGTTTGACGTCCCAATGTCATAGTTAGCCCGGCTACCTTCAGTTTTTTGAATATTAATTTTTGGTCCGATCTTTTTTTATTAACCTTGGAAAATATATATTTATTTCACAATTGCCGTTTATTATTTTTAGCAACCCAGATTTTCAACAAGAAATGATATCGAATATTGATATATTTTTCAAATATATATTTTACATATAATTTCTCTTAGGATATTCCATTTGGTTAAATATAATCTCAGGAAACAGTTATGAGAAACAGCATATGAGTGATTACCACGTTTCGAGCTTATATCTTCTTCTAGTTCAGTGCTGTCATCTGTAGCCGCATTGTTTCGAGCCATTACGTTCTCAGATGCTGAATTAATCCTTTTCACAGGATCACACTTACCAGTGCTAATATTATGTATACATATCCTTCCGTATTCATATTTTTTATGTTCTTATCTCCAGGAAAACTGCAAAAATGGTTTATATAAATAAAAAATTATCTTATCTTATCTTAAAAAGTACCAATAGTAGTAAATAGTACAGTATTGGTAAGCCAACGCCAAGCAAAAGCAAAATCGGAAGAAAAAGTATGAAAATAAATATTATGATTTTTTTTAAACTTTTACGAAATGTGTCTATCTAACCCTTTTTGGGTGATTGGGCGTGAAGTGAACATACAGTATGTAATTATGATACGTAACCAGAAGATTGAATCTAAAAACGTTATTGAACATTTTCAATGATATCTATAGAGGGAACAAAATCACAATTTAATAAAAAAAATGTAATAACAATTTATTCGTAGGTTATTAAATTACTATTTTTCACCGTATTCGATCGCATCTCTTTAGCTTGTCATTATACCAAGTACAATTTTAAAAACGAAAATATTTCCCGGTTTACCGGTATCAGTAAAAATTTGTTACATCCCTAGTACCGTTGTCACATCAATAATTCTTTATTTTTGATTCTAAAATTCACAAAATATAAATCGTTTCGACTTACTGGTGAAAGGATACACCACCTTTATACAAATTCCACATCCGGCTGTTTTTCCGACACGTAATAATCGCATAAATCGGCATTTTTTAAATAAATTGCAACCAGCAACGCTTGGCACAAAAATTGGGCAATGAATGTGACGTCAAAAGAGACGTGTTGATATTTGTAGGTGTGAATTGACATGTTAGTGGCTACACGGGTACCGCCCACTCCCCCGTTCTATTGCGTACGTATTATAGTAGTCTAGGAGCTACATATAGTGCAGAACTTTCATATTTATCACATCTGCCCCGAGATTTTTAGCTAGAGACTAGCGTTCGTGATTGCAGACGAATAATAAATCAAGCCAGATGAGGGCCACACAACTCTATATTTTTTAGAATGAGGACTCAATAGACACCTACATCTCTCCTCGATTTAGAATCAAAATAAAGATGTGCTGTCACCCCTGAAGACTAAGATATAATGGCTCGCTGCCAATAAAAAGGGTCTCCGATTTTCTACACTCCTCACTACACGACACGCATTAAGCTGCTACTATACGCTGGTATTCTGCGAGAGCGTGATCCTTCCCCGGTCGAGTTGAAATTTTCGAACGCTGATCAGTCCAGTTGCATTAATCCTTTGAATGAATGTGTTATTAAATTAAACAACTTGTCCCATGTTGCAAATACCCAGCTGTGTGGCTGTAATAAGAAAGTAAGACATGATTATCTACGTAGTAGGGCCAAGCTGCAACTATATTATGGTTGTAGCAAAAATGGATCGACTCGACCGTGGAAGGACCAAGCTCTCAAAGAATACCAACGTGAAATAGCAGCATAATGCTGTTATGTTTCGTGCTATGTGTAGAGAATAGGAGGCCTTTTAATGCATTTTGATTCCAAATCAAGGATAGATGAAGATTTCTAGGCCACAACATCCACTTACCAGCAAGTGAACTGTGTGCTCGTTTGTCACCTCATTCTATAAATAAACTAATGTTCGCCTGATCATTGTTCATATTAAAACCTACCCCTTGGAAGTCTATTTAAGTGTTTGTTCACAGCGTTACTTCTGTCAGATTGGGTTTATCTATCTATACTATAATAAAGCTGTAACGTGATGATTTCTGTACATTGAATATTTTTTAGAAATTTAAATTGAGGTAAACGTTGTCTGTGTGTCTGTCTTTCTACACACGCATCACGCACAAGGGTGTGAACGTATTTGGATAGAACTTTATCTGCAATGTTATGTAAGGGTTGAGCCTCCTCATGTTTATATTACTTATTACTTATAGGCGAAATAGCTCATATACCCATGTTAACTTTCTTAGGATATATTTACTGTAAATGCGTTCTGATATAGAGTTTGTTTAGTAGCGCCTATCTGTTTAAAATGCGGACAGAATAGTTTTTAAAGTTTAAAAAGTAAAGTAATTGGCCATATATGGCCCACGGCTGAGTATAGGCATTCTCAGATTATTGACAAGGGGCGGAGAAGGGTCCATTGCGCTGCCTTTGACGTGCTGTCCTGACGCATTTGTTTTGATTTACTAATAATGTGCATGTTATCATTTATATTATTATATGCTAAGGAAATTCTTAAAATTAGACAAAATCCTTATTTTAAAACAGAAGTCTTTTTATTTCGTTTACAAATAGCGTTTCGTTTTTATTAGACATACTTAAATCGAATAAGACAGAATTTAATTAGCTGTAAATTTAGTTTTGCCGTATACCAACAATTGTCAATGAATTGAAGGAGTTACTTAGCTGTGAGCAATTTCACTTCTTCTGGGCTAAGTACATAGTTTCCAAGAAGAGTGTTATGTTTGCGCATTAGGTTCCACAACAGAATGTGCAGAGGTGTATCTTCCGTTAAGGAACAGAATCGGCACATCCTTGAATTGCTTAGTCCCAGGATGGACATGTGCTTAGACGACAGTGTCCAGTCAGGCTCTGCCGAATATGCAGTTTATTCTTACTTAATCCTAGGGATTTTAATGCGAATTTATGATCATAAGCCCCATTGCGTTTTTGAATGATTTAATCCCGGTGTCAGACCAGATCTTAAGTGGTTTATTGTATAAAGAGCTCAAGGGTCAATCGGACAAGGCTTTGAATGCCCCAAATGGCTCGGGTCCAAATTGTGTACTCTTTGAGTCCTCCCGTGCCAGCTTGTCGGTTCATACCAGTCTTGTGAGGTTCAGCACCTACAAATACTAGCGTGACTCTTCACTGCAAAACGGAGCCCGTTTACTGGCTTCGGGACAAAGCTTGGAGTACACTGACTGCTTTCAAGTTGTTAGAGGTTAAAATTTCTGTGAATCAAGGCAGGCAAATACATAAAATATCTGCAAAGAAGCTGGGTGTCCTTGGAAAGCTGCGTCGATACTTCACACCAGGATAGCTGCTTAAGTCAAATAAATACGTTGCAGCCATATTATTGGTTGCCATGCTGCTAAAACACCTAGCAGCATTGACTACGTCGAGAGGCGTGGTAAGAGGCATTTTGGTCAATTTGTTGATTGAAACCATATACAGTCTCAAGTAGCGCAGAGCAGCATAATCAGCCTCTCAGTATGCTATTTGTTGTCTAAGTTTGTAATTAATGTAATTTTAAAACATACTAAATTTATTCAAAGAAATTTTAGAACAGCAATTTATAAACGGTTTGATGAACTCTTATAATATAGTTAGTAA
Organism: Parnassius orleans; assembly: GCA_029286625.1. Classification (NCBI taxonomy): domain Eukaryota; kingdom Metazoa; phylum Arthropoda; class Insecta; order Lepidoptera; family Papilionidae; genus Parnassius; species Parnassius orleans. The sequence continues at coordinate 199,656 of JAGSMP010000892.1, forward strand.
TATTTTCAGACATGACAATATTGAGGAATGTAGGTTCAAAGAGAAATTATTCAGGATTATCAATAGTTACGTTCCTTTCATTGTATTGAGAGGTTATCTTGTTTAACAACTTTCCTTTAGAAGTTCATTCTACATGGATTTTATGTTTACTTTATGATACCTATTACGTTTTCTATTTTGCTTTATTAGTATTGAATTTGATGTACTTTGTTTACTTTTTTATATTAAATGAATATGCAATATGTAACGTAATTAACGCACACCCTCAGATACCCCAATTAGTATGTTATGTTATAATCATAAACCATACACTAACTTTTTAGTTAAACATGTTTATGCATTGATTATTTATTAAATTAGTTATACTAATTCCGGAAGAATGCTGTGGTCATAGTACAAATCCACGAACACACACAGTTGCACACGTAGGTATAGGTATGCGCATAGACTTAGAATATACTAGCGTATAGACCACCTGACAGCCCGAAAACGCGTGACCAATTTTGATTTGTCATTGTGTGCGTTAGCTAGTGATGTATATTTTACAAAAGGACTATCGAAAATGATTGTTAAGGAAGCGGTAAAAGATTATAAAAATTGTTTAGTGCATGAAGTTGAATAACTTCAAAATTAACTGAATTTTACCATGATAGTTCTAAAATAATTAAAAAATATTCATATATACATGTTCCTGAAATAAGCTGAACCTACCTGTCTTTTGTTGGATTTTAATTCAAATGTATAAAATGCCAGGTGACTTTACCGAAAAACCTAAAACTCCCCAATAATCAGATCAGAATGTTGTATTTTCGAGCTATGATCTTTGGAGAAAAATATTTACCAATGGGCAGTTTCCCGGAATTTATTTTTAACATATTATTAATATAAATAGGTAGATTACTTAACAAAGTATATACCTATTTATATTTTATATATTTTATAAAATGTTTTGATAGGGAAACAAAACAGGGGACACGGAGTCACATAATGGCTGCTTTATTTTTCATATAAGTATTACTTGTGATAATTACAAACATTTAATAATTAATAATTAAATATATTATAGAAGTTTATTTTAACATTCGACTTAAGTATGAATGTAAACTTAATAATTTAAGGAATAAAACTTGTAGGAATCAATTAAATAAGATTGCTCTGTTTAAAGGCAATATGTTTATGAGGCTTCATTATGCTTCATGTTTATATTCTTTCATCTGTCCTGAAAAGTATAAAGTAATAATAAACTTATTATCATTTTAGCTGCATGAATTTTAAAACATAATGATCTTAACACAGTAAAGTGCACTAAAGTGTCTGAGGATACAGATGCACTCTCTATTTTCTCAATCTCGGTATGTTAAGAAAATGGTCACTCTTCATGGACTGATCGCGGCAGTGCAACAATTTTGCAGATCTATTGATCTGCGCAGCTATTACTTAACCACGAGTTCCTCTTCTCTACGAATAACGCTGTAGGGGATAAACCACGCTATTTAAGCCCTCGCGACAATGTCGTCGGCCATCAAGCATGAATCGGGCATTGACCGTTGTGAGTATCAAATGCTGTGGAATTTATACTATCACGTCTCATGCGCGGTCGTCTAGTAGCGTTTGAGGAGCATTACTAAATATCTATACCTAACTACGCTAAAAGTTTTATAGTTATGATTTGGGAATATAATCCGAAGTTCCGAAGCTCCGCTCAACCCCTTGAGGAAAATAGCATGATGCTATGAATATTGTACTAGTGTGATCGTGAGGCTGTGCGGTTGGTTAAGCTAGGTTATACATTTATTTTGGTTTATAAATAGATACTTAGTTGGGTTCATAATGGCAAAGAGAATAATCAAGATTTTTGTCTTCAATGTACTACAGTTTTATAATGTAAAAATCTGTCTCTATATTTATCTAAAGTTTTGAAAGTTATATTTTGAAGTCTTATTATAACAATATTTTACTTACTGGTACAAATAATGTAGAAATGACTCTTTAATAAAATTGTTTTATTCTACTTTTCTTTTATACTTCTCAAGAAAATGCTAAAGTTGAGTTCTTTCAAACCAACCCGTCCTATGAACCTTAACTACTTTTTCTAATTATAGAATCGGAGAGGAATCTGTTTGAAAAACGGCAAAATAAAATTACATTTTAGAACGCAAACCGAGGATTTATTTTCTTGTTGTGTAGGTAAGTCTATCGATTCATTATAAACATATAAATGAAGAAGTAATAACTGGAAAAAGCGAAGGTGAGGATGGCCTTTCTTGTCAACCTTTTAATAATTTGCACTTTTCGCTTAAATTGGTGACTCAATTTTGTTGAAACGTAAAGAATCTAATATTTTGACTCAATTCGTGCATAACAGCGTCTACGTATATGCGCGTCAAGTTCATGACAAAGTAATTTGTGCTGCACAACTTAGTTTAGTAGTAACTAGTAACAAATATAAGATCGATGATCTCTGGTCGAAATTATG